>SKCR01034786.1:0-127620 GCA_019454045.1 Zanthoxylum bungeanum | reverse complement strand
AAAAATAAATAAGCATTTTACAATTAATTTTATCCAATGAAATCTTATGTAAATCAATTACTCTTACCAAGTCACTATTCCCCTACACACATCGATGTGATGTGTGTCTTTCCATCAATCAATCAATCAAGTCAATCAATCAATCAATCATCACTCAAAGTGACTTTTGATTGGACGCTTGATGTGATGATTGATTGACGCTTGATGTGACTTGCGTCGCTGCACTCGAATTCGAAATACGAATGCGCTCGCAATCACACTCGGGCTCGGGTTTGTTAATTCCAAATTAACGATATTTCCGTCGCGTCGTAATTAAATGATTACGCCTCGCGAATTCACTATTCACGTCGCTGACAAATTAATTCTAAATTATTCATTCGCCCGAATTAAAATCTAATTTAATTCCGCGTCGAAATCTAATTTCATTTAATTTATCGAATATATTAATTTACCGATTAATTCCGAATTAATCGTTATCTCTCTCTCGACGATATTTTAACTTAGATAAAATATCTTCGTAATTAATCCTAGATTAATTTTCTCTTTCTTCTATATAATCCCAGATTATAATGAGTGCGAGTTATGCGTCATCGGTGCATTATCGGGAAGCGACCCATGAGATCTCCGGATACATTGGCAGTAAATACGGTCGTCGGTGTAATCCGAATCACGTACGTACCAAGTACTACGTTCTACACGATTTACGAGACAAGGTCGACTCCTAGCAAAGCACCAAGTCATCCCAATTCTCCGGACATATCCTTTTAAGATATTTAGATCTATATCAAGCGTAGTATACAATCGTATTGTGCGTATCGGTCTAGTATCGGATAGTCACGTGCTAGGGCTGGGGCTGGATAAGTGTCCTGCCCCGTCCGAAACACATATCGGATGTCTGGTAACTAGTCTCTATAATCGGATATTCATGACCTGGTCATAATATCACGATTGGATGCGCATCACTTAAGAGCTCTAATACCGTATCCTGCGTGACATCATCTCCAATATGACTGAAGTGACACTTCCGTCTTGACATCACACCCAATACTCTACGATTCTCTGATAAACCCAGAAGTGGTGTACACAGAACCTGGTCAAAGCCCCCAACCACCAAAACCAAAGTTTATCGATTATCGTAAGTATTAGCGATGCAAGTCTCAGGTTAAGACTATACACACCTACCTTGATTTCGGCCTCCCATAGACACCTAGTCATAATACAATTGGGATTCCGAGGGGTCTATCCAGAGTGAAACTGTTTCCCGTACCATCGGTGAAACACGACCTCCTATCACACTTGCATAAGTCTCCAACACTTATATATATGAGAACTATATCGTTGTGCCCTCACAACGCACACAAGTGCAATACTAGCCAACTCCGCATTATCGATGTCCAGTCTCGATAATACTACGGCTAGGGATATTTAATGATTAATCCTTCGTGGACTGATACTGTCTCATATCATCTCAATCCAGGAACTAATCATAGGGGCCTCTCTTTATTTATATATCTATGGTGATCTAATCACAAATGATGAGAGTGCAATATCCTTATTACATAGTTAATTTGCTACAACAACACAATGATCTGTGCAAATAGTGACGCTATGGGTCATATTATCCAACAGTGGTATCATAGCCTTGAGAGGAAGGTCAATGAAGATTGGAGGGACTTGGCAGATGCATTTCTGAAACAGTATGTTACAGACTTGGAGATTGATTTTTCATTCCGCAATTTGGAGAACACTAAACAGAAGCCGGAGGAGAGCTTCAAGGAGTATATAGACCGCTGGAGGAGCCATCTCCTAAAGATACAGACTCGGCCCTCAGAGAAGGACCCAATCAAGATGATAATCAAGGGCACCAAGCCCTCCATTTATGGCAAACTAAGGAGAATGACCTCCATGATTAATGACTTTCGACAGCTGAGGGAAACTATTATGGATATTGAGGAAGAAGAGGCAGAGAATAGAAAGTTTTATAGCCTGAACATGAGGCCCATTGGAGGAACTTCAAGTACCAAGCCCGTTTATACTACGATTGATGCCATCCGAAACCGGCGATTCTCCAACTTGGGTAGACCCTTGTCTAAGGTGCTGGAGAAATTGAAGAGGTAGAGACTGCTGAAACCCTTAGAAACCAAACCACTTCCACACCCTCCACCACCACATCTTAACCTAAACCAATACTACCAATTCCACCAACAGAAAGGCCATGACACCGACAGCTGTGCCCGCCTCCGTCATGAAATCCAAGACCTTATAGACTCCAAAAAGATACCCGACCCTGAAACAAAACATCCCAACACACACCAAAACCCCTTAGCAAATTACCACTCTATCCCACCACCTACCTATATGATAAGCTCCGGCCTACCCGAAAGCCTTGTCCTCAAATCCTTTAACCAACAAGCCTTTTGCCTGGGGATTTGGGATAGCAACAGCGAAGACGAAACAAAACAGGGGAATAATTTCTGGGAAGACTTCTCCAGTAGTGATGAAGAAGAGGTGAGAGGTATGACATGCAGCAAGCATTTCTACAGTGATACGGCTGAGAAGGGTAAATAAGTGTTAACAGAGGGCAGAGAAGTGGCTGAGAATACGGAGAATACTGAGGGAGATGTAGTGCTGCGGCAGTTGAAGAAAACCGAGCATAAGTGAGCATCGGAGAGTTGTTGTGTGCATCTCAAGAGCACAGGCGGCCATGGTTGAGGCCTTGAGCAAGATAGTAGTGCCTGAGGATGCCAACCTTGCAATGTTTGTCGGATCAGTGCAAAAAGAAGCTTACAGGCAATCACTTTTCTGAGGAAGAGCTCCCAACAGAGGGAAGAAATCACAACAAACTACTATTCATCAGAGATGAAGTGAGGGGCAAGAGGACATATTGTGTGATGGATGATGGCTCGTCCATCAATTTATACCCATTGAAGATTCTGGCAAGGCTGGGTATGAAGGCACCAGATTTGGATCCCTCCAGTATGACTATCAAGGCTTATGATGATAGTAAGCGATGAAATGGTCAAAGTGGGCCCAATTGAAGATGAAGTTGAGTTTACTGTGGCTGGACATCCCGGCCATTTTTGCTTTGTTATTGGGAAGGCTGTGGTTTCATAAGCTTAGGGGCTTGCCCTCCACTCTGCATCAGGTTATTAAGTTCCTACACGGAGGAGAGATTATCGCTATTCGAGCTGAGGTGGACAATGCTATGGCCGCTTTGGAAATACAACCTTTCACGAAGTTCCAAGTGTCAGCAACTTTTGAGGAATGAGTGGATCCTAAGGTGGCTAGAATCATGGAGAAAATGAAGTTCGAGCTAGGTGAAGGTTCAAAATTGCCAATCTTTAAAGGACATACTACTTGGAGGGGTTTGGGATACAAGTCTGACGTGGAAAAGCCGAAAGTTAAAAAGAAAGGGCTAAAGTTGATGGATTGCTTTGTAAAGGACTCGGGGTACCATGGAGAGCCCGAACCAGTGGAAGTTAATGGGATTGTGGTACCCGGATTTGAGATCTTCCAAGGTATGCTGAGTGAGAAGCCGCTGATGGAGAAGTTACGAAGAAGGAATAAGAGAAATGGGAAGAAGAACTGATGAAGTTGAAGAGCCTGACTCTCGAGGAGAATAAAGAGGCTGAGAAAAACCTGGTTGCGGAGGATGAAGTGTCTGTAGATGAAGACATTTATCTTCCTGATTTATTTGAGTGTACTCCCGCATTTGCTAGTAATAAAGAAAATCATTTTGCTTACTTGCATGAGTCTCTTCCTTTTAATTTGCATGACTTGAGTATATTTGATATCAGCTCCACCAAAACAAATGCATTTAACTTTGGCACACCTGAGAGTCCTAAGGAAATTCTGATTGCAAGTGAGGTTATCGCTGAAGAGCGGGAGAAATTAGAAGAAGTATTGGTCAGATATGCCAAAGTATTTTCTTGGTCCTATTAGGACATGCCTGGAGTAGATAGAAGCATCACCTAGCATACAATACCAACTTATCCGAACATGAGGCCAGTGAAACAGAAACTCTTATGAATGAGACCTGAGCGGGCCGAGAAGTCAGAGAGGAATTTAAGAAATAGATAGATGCGGGGTTCCTGGAAGTAGTGAAGTATCCTGAGTGGTTGGCAAATATTGTGCCGGTGCCGAAGAAGGACGAGAAGGTCAGAATGTGTGTGGACTACAAAGATCTAAACAAGGCTTGCCCGAAAGATGACTTTCCTCTACCTCATATAGATGTGCTAGTTGATATTACGGCTTTATCTGCCAAGTATTCATTTACGAACGGGTTTTCAGGATACAATCAGGTTCTCATGGCTGAAGAAGACAAGCACAAGATCGCCTTTGTCACCGAGTGGGGCACTTACTGTTACAAGTTAATGTCATTTGGGCTCAAGAATGCAAGAGCTACTTATCAATGGATGGCCACCACACTATTCCATGACTTGATGCACAAAGAGATTGAAGTATATGTGAATGATATGATGGTGAAATCAGAGACAAGAATTGTGCATATAGAAGCACTGGAGAATTCCTTCAGAGGTTTGACAAGTACAACTTACGGCTGAATCCCAAGAAATGTGTGTTGGGGGTAACATCAGGAAAATTACTGAGACATATAGTAGGAATGAGAGGAACAGAGGTCGACTCTGAGAAGATCAAAGCAATCACAGAGATGCCAGCACCAAAGGCTGAGAAGGAAGTCAGAGCATTCCTCGGGAATATTCAATATATCAGTCGGTTCATCGCCAAGTTGACGTTAGTATGTGAGCCTATCTTCAAACTGTTGAGAAAAGATCAGCCAGTGGAATGGAATGAGCAATGTCAAGCAGCCTTCGACAAAGATCAGAGAATACTGGTAAATCCTCATGTATTGAAACCTCCGAGACCGGGCAGACTCTTGATATTGTATTTGGCCATAGAATCAGAAGCACTGGGGGCGATGATGGTACAGGCAGATGAGACAGGGGTAGAGCATGCAGTCTACTATCTTAGTAAAAAGATGCTCTCGTATGAGGCTCGCTATCAAGAAGTAGAGAAGATATGTCTACGGCATTACTTCCAGTGTTATAAATCCAGGTAGTGGCAAAAGAAAATCACTTGAAATATCTCCATTCAATGCCTTCGCTAGTAAGGAAGTTAGGCAGATGGTTAGTGTTGCTGACAGAGTTTGACATTGAGTACCTCACTTCCAAGGTAATCAAAGGATGAGCAGTAGTAGAGTTCCTGGCATTGCAACCTATTGAAGGGGATCAATATAAGTTTGAATTCCTCGATGAAGAGATCCAAGCAATAATAGTTCAAGGATGGAAGATGTATTTCAACGGAGCAGTAAATTACAAAGGGGTTGGGATCGAGATCGTGATAGTGAACCCCGAAGGAGAAACCTTGCCTTTGGCCAAGAGGTTGACATTCAGAGTGACTAATAACATGGCTGAGTATGAAGCATGTGCTTTTGGGTTGACTGCACTGATAGCCTTGAAGGCTGAGAGAGTGGAGGTCTACGGAGATTCGATGTTGGTAATCCGACAGATGCAGAGAGAATGGGAATTGAAGGAAGAACGGTTGAAACCTTACCTTTTTCACCTCAGAAAGTTTGCACAAGCTATCCCCAATTGTAAGTTTCAGCACTTGCCGCGAGAAGAGAATCAAATGGCAGACGCATTAGCTACACTTGCAGCAACTTGGGAAAATCTAGAGAAGTTAGTGATGAGACCGTTGGTACTGACAATAGCAAACATACCCGTTTATGAGATAGAAAGAGTTCTGGAAGTGGAGATCGACGATGGTAAACCTTGGTATCATGACAATCAGAGGTATCTGGAACACGGGGAACTCTCGGAGGGGGCATGCAGAAAAGACAGGTTAGCCATTCAGAAGTTAGCTTCCCAGTATATGATTTTGAAAGGGGAACTGTACAAGAGGTAAGCAAATGGCATCCAGCTAAAATGTTTGGGAAAAGAAGAGGCTCAGAAGATAATGGAAGAAATACATACCGGGGTATGTGGACCGTATATGAATGGGTTGAACTTGTCCCGTAAAATTGTAAGACAAGGCTTCTACTGGTTGACCATGGAGACAGACTGCACAAAACTGGTAAAACACTGTCATGATTGTCAAGTGCACGGTAACTTGAATCATTTGCCGCACACAGAGTTGCATGGGTTGTTAGAGCCGTGGCCTTTCTCAGTATGGGAATTGATATGATTATAGAGATTCGACCGAATGCATCGAATGAACATCGCTTTATAGTAGTGGCAGTAAATTACTTATCAAAATGGGTGGAAGCCAAATCATTCAGTAATGTTACAGCAAATCAGATGGCAAAGTTCATAGCTCAGAATCTCATTTGTCGGTACGAGATGCTGCATCATGTGGTGACAGACAACGAAGTTCAATTTCAAGGAGAAACGAATGCGATGCTACAGAGATATTGGATTGGACATCACAAGTCATCACCTTACAGGCCGCTGGCAAATGAGGCAGTCGAGGTAGCTAACAAGACAATAAAAATGATATTGGCCAAGATGACAAAGAACTGTAGGGATTAGGCTGACAAACTATTGTACGCCTTGTGGGGGTACAGAACATCAGTGAGAACAGCAACATGAGCCACACTTTACTCTTTGGTCTGTGGAATGGAAGCCGTATTGCCAGTGGAAGTTGAGATACAGTCCATAAGGGTATTAGAAGAGACAGAGTTACCAGAATTAGAATAGGCCTCGCAGATATTTAAGCAGTTAGCATTACTCAATGAGAAGAGAATGAAGTCCTTGCATCACATGCAGATTTACCAGAAAAGGTTAGCTCGAGCATTCAACAAGAAGGTATGCTACACTAAGATCAGAAATGGTGACTTGGTACTTAAGTAGTCAAGGCCGTCAACGATAGACGAAAGAGGAAAGTTCAGACCCAATTGGGAAGGACCCTATATAGTGCAGAAGGTAATGGGAAATGGAGCAGTGAGACTGTCAGAGTTGGAAGGGAATGAGTTCACCGAGCCGATTAATTTGGATAGATTGAAGCAGTACTTTTCCTGAGGGAGAAAAGACCGAGTAGTCACCAAGAGAGTTGGTGGAAGACCTAACCCGACGGGATAGAAAAAAATTCATTCATGCATGCATATACGTAACGTATATTGCATTTTTTTTCGGGTTATGTTCTGTTTTTTAATCACAGGTTTCAAAGAAGGAGCGGAGAAGGCGGCAAATGCAAGCCAATCAGAAGCAGCGACAACATAGTATCAGTTTTGGGTATGAGTCCCAGGGGCGAGGCCCACATCTGCATTAATATCAGATTCAGGGTTGAGGCTCATATTATCACCAGTATCAGTTGGGGAGATGAGTCCCAGGGTCGTGACCCACATCATCAGTAGTTTTGGGGATGCGTCCCAAGGTTGAGGCCCACATCATCATCAGTAGTTTTGGGGATGCGTCCCCAGGGTCGTCACCCATATTGTCAATGTTATCGGAATGCATCCTAGGATTTATCGGGATACATCCCAGGGTTATTGGCCCCCTACATCATTAGTTTCAGGATGCGTCCCAGGGTCGTGACCCATATTGTCAGCGATATTGGGATGCATCCCAGGATCGAGGCCCCCGTTGTCGGTTGCAGTTATTGGGATACGTCCCAGGATCGAGGTCCACTGCATCATCAACTCAGCTTAAAGAAGCAGACAAGTCAGGTAGCAGCTGGTGAGCCATGTAAGTAAAATTATCATTTACTTGCATTTCGGTATTCATAAGTATAATGTGTTTATGAAATTATATGATTGCCGTTATTCCGATTTACTTTTATGCATGCAAACTTAGATATAGGTTATATGTAAACTTAGATTTGAGCTTTATTTTTATGCATATGAACTTAGGAATAGAATACTTTTGAGCATATATGTTGCGTAGATTCAGTTAAGCTACTGTACAAATCATTTCATTACAAGTGGTATAAGTAATGGACCATTCCGAACCCAACGGTTTGAGAGCTTCCCTTGCAAGGGGTGAGTGTGGCCTTAAATCATTTTCCCGGTTCACACCGGGTGGCGACTCCATGTTTTTAATCTAAACGAACCTTTACGACTTAGATTCTTAATCTAATCGTTACGGGTCTCAAAGGCCGATTAACACCTAATGTTATTTTAATTAAAGTCCAATGGGCTTTTAATTAATTTCTTAAGGCATGGACTTTTGGTCAATATGGGTCAAACCCAAATACCAAAGTCCATTTAAGGAATCACCCTTATAAGCCAAGAAAATAATTTAGGTCCATTAGGCCCAATTATAATATTATGGTCCATTAGTCATAATTGAACTTTATGGAAATGGTTTTGGGCCCAATTGGATCCAACTAATTTAGCCTAAACCTATCTTGGTACAACCAAGCCCATTTAGCCCAATTACAACTTTTTCAAGCCCAATTTCCAAAATAGGCCCAATTAATTAAATTATCAAATTCCAAATTTTATAACTTAATTAACCAAAGTGTAAGCCATAATTAATTACCCAAATTATCATTTCCAAAACATCAATTAGCCTAATTAATTATGCTCATTATTATCAAAACTTTTCCAACACATTTTAATCAAAAAATCACATAATTTATACATACTACATGTCACGATTTTTAGGGTTTAATGTCCAATTATAAATCCAATCCAATTGAATCTTAAATCAACATTACCCAATAATTTCAAGTCATCCAATGATCAAAGAAACAAAAATTACCATGACTTAGGGCAATAATCCTATTCGGCCAAGCCAATAGATTTGGGGAAAATTTATCCAATTCAAAATTCATCAAATTGACAATACATAACACCATGTTATCACAATTTAAGCATACTCAAACATCCAATTTCACTCAAACATGCTCAAATCAATTTTGCCCAATATTAACCGTAAGTTTAAGTTTCATGCTCAAGAGGCTCTGATACCATTGTTAGGTTTCTCTAAGGTCTCAAGGATCAATTTAAGCAATGAAACACATGTGCGAATACTCAAAGAAGTTAGGGAATACTTACAATGATCGGTTGAGCGATGCAATGAACAAAAACTTCAAGCTTTTCCCTCTTAGGGCTCACGGCAGTGGGCTGTTTTTGCTCTCCAATTTTCGGCCATGGAAGGATCTCCAAGCTCCAAGCTTTTGAATGATGATTCCATGCTCACATGTGCGGTTCCCTATCACCTTCGCAAGACTCCAAAAGCGTGCTAGCACTCCGAAAATTTTGCCGTAAAATTTCATATCCTTCTCCTTTAACTCACGTGAAACCAGAAAAATAGAGAAGAAAATGCCCCTTGGGTAAGAGTGAAGAAGAGAGTGAGAGAGAGATAAAATGATTTTTGGTAAAGTGTATCTAATACACTTAATGGAAAAGTCAAATACCATAATATTAATGGTAAATGTCTATCACACATCACTTTAGAGTGTTTCACACTCAAGCATCATTTCACATCTACTTCCATCAATCAAAGTGACTAAAGTTGACAAGTGATGTGATGGTTGATGTGACATGTGGGACCCACTCGATTCAAAATACGAGTGGGCCCGCAAACACTCTCGGGCTCGAGTTCGCTAATTCCGAATTAATGAATTTCCGTCGTGACGTGATTAAATCAAATTTAATTAAATAATTATGCCTAGATTTTGCCGCAAAACTTCATGTCCTTCTCCCTTAACTCACGATGAAACTAGAAAAATGAAGAAGAAAATGCCCCTTGGGCGAGAGTGAAGAAGAGAGTGAGACAGAGATAAAATGATTTTTGTGTAAAGTGTATCTAATACACTTAATGGAAAAGTCAAATACCGTAATATTAAATGGTAAATTTCTATCACACATCACTTTAGAGTGTTTCACACTCAAGCATCATTTCACATCTACTTCCATCAATCAAAGTGACTAAAGTTGACAAGTGATGTGATAGTTGATGTGACATGTGGGCCCCACTCGATTCAAAATGCGAGTGGGCCCGCAAACACTCTCGGGCTCGAGTTTGCTAATGCCGAATTAACGAAATTCCGTCGTGACGTAATTAATCAAATTTAATTAAATAATTATGCCTATCAAAATTACTATTCACGTCGCTAACGAATTAATTCTAAATTAACTCGTTTGCCCGAATTAAAATCTAATTTCAATTCCGCGTCGAAATCCAATTTCGTATAATATATCGAATATATTATTTTATTGATTAATTCCAAATTAATCGTTCTCTCTTTAAATAGTATTTTATCCTAGATAAAATATCTCTGTAATTAATCCCAGATTAATTTTCTCTCTCCTCTAATTAATCCCAGATTAATAAAGTGCGAGTCATACGTCATCGGTGAATCTTCAGGAAGCGACCCATGAGATCCCCGGATATATTGGCAGTAAATCCAGTTATCGGACTATCCGAATACGTACGTACCTAGTACTATATTTTTACCGATTTACAAGACAAGATTGGCTTCTAGCAAAGCGCCATGCCTACCCAATTCTCCAGAAATATTCTTTTAGGAATATATGATCTATATCAGGTGTATTATACGTATTATTGCGTATTTCGATCCAGTATCGGATGTTCACGTGCTAAGGCTGGGGCTGGAATAGTGTCTGCCCCGTACGAAGCACATATCGGATGTCTGGTAACTAGTCTCTATAATCGGATAACTATAACCTAGTCATATTATCCCGATGACTGCAGTACATAAGAGCACTAGTTTCATATCCTACGTGATCATCATCTCCACTATAACTGAAGTGATACTTCCATCTTGACATCACACCCAATACACTACGATTCTCAATATACCCAGAAGAGGCGTACACAGAATCGGTTAAAGCCCTGGATGACCAAAACCAAAGTATATTGATTGTCGCAAGTATTAGCGGTGCAAGTCTCAGGTTAAGACCAAATACACCTACCTTGATTCAGACTTCCATAGACACATAGTTATACTACCAATGGAATTCCGAGGAGTCTATCCAGAGCGAAGCTGTTTTCCGTACCATCGGTAAAACACAACCTCCTATTACACTTGCATGAGTATCTAATACCCAAATATATGAGAACTATGCCGTTATGCTCCCACAACACGCACAAGTGTAATACTAGTCTATTCTGCATTATCGATGTCCAATCTCGATAATACTAGGACTAGGGATATTTAATGATTAAACCTTCGTGGATTGATATTGTCTCATATCATCTCAATCCGAAACTAATCATAAGGACCTTCTATCATTTATACATCTTGGTGATCTAATCACAAATGATAAAAGAGCAATTTCCTTTGTCACACAGTTAATTTGTACAACAACACCATGTTATGTACAAATTGTGATGTTATAGGTCATAATTGTCCAAAACGAGGTGCCTGCCCCTGGTTCATTCCCGAATCATTACTTGATGAAAGATGGTTTATTTTGGAACCGTTATTGAGTTGAGGTGGTTCATTCCCGAACCGTTACTTGATGAGAGATGGTTCATTTTTTAACTATTACTTGATGAGAGATGGTTCATTTTTGAACCGTTACTTGATGAGAGATGGTTCATTTTTGAACCGTTACTTGATGAGAGATGGTTAATTTTTAACCGTTACTGAATAGAGATGGTTCATTTTTGAACCGTTACTTGATGAGAAATGGTTTATTTTTGAACTGTTCCTGGGTTAAGATGGTTTATTTTTGAACCGTTACTGAGTTGAGATGGTTCATTTTTGAACCATTCCTGAATGTGAGATGGTTCATTTTTGAACTGTTACTGAATTGAGATGGTTTGTTGTCATTCCCAGCTTGCTCGTCCTTGCCAATTTTTAAACCTGTGAACACAAAACAAAAATTACATGTATGTGACATGTATGCATATATGCATGGATTTATTTCCAATTCCGATGGGTTAGGCCTTCCTTGGGCTCTTTGGTGCCCTTTGCATATAAAAGTCTTTGGTCGCCCCTTGGGCCTCCTAATAGTTTCCTCCTGCGAATTCTACTCTGGTGATTGCTTAGTTTTCTTTGGTCCCTTGGCTCAAGATCCTGTTATGTCCTTTATTCACGAGGTGGTAGACTGGTCGCCCCCAAACCTGGTTTAGGTTTATGCTCTCCACTGCTTGCACTAGGTCAAGATAGACTACGTGGTGTCACATTTTGTATCAACATAACCTATTACAGGCTACGAAATAGTCCCAATAGTTATACATATCATTGTCCCCAAAGAATGCTCAGTAATGAGACCAGAGAATCTTCAAAGCACTCGATGCAACTCAAATGTAAGTCTTTGAATAAATGATCTAAGCCAGAGTCAAAGTGTGTGTGTGTGTGCAAAGGTTCATTTACAGCTTGATTCCTAGGTAAGCCAACTCAATGATTTCGTTTAAAAATTGGGTTTGATGTCTCAATTATACTCTGCAATTACTTTTCTCTACTCAATATGTCATGTTTTTTTCTTTCTTTTTCTTTTTTTTTCAACACACCTACCCTTTATGGCAGTATTTCTCCTCATGGTGGTCCTAATACTCGCCCATGAGTAGCTTCACGCTTATCGGTTATAGGTGGTTTATATATATATATATTGCGAGACTTTTCTTTTGTTTTCAGCAATACCACACATCATAACACAAGCAAATCAAGATAGACATCTAAGTAAACGGTCATTTACCAACTTACAGTTTCTTCAACTAGTCATCTTTCCGACTACTCAGGTTTTCACTACTATAAACCTATGATTAAGTTGGTCACGAGTCTAACCTAGATCAATTACTCAAATCATCAGATAAAACTGTATCAAGAACTTATCGTTTCTAAGGTTTCACCCCGAAGTAATCAATTTCATCATCATCAGACTTATGCTTAACTATTAAAGAAAGAGACTCGAACAAGTAGGCGAAATCAATGTCTTATGATTAATAAATGTGGGATAAAAATTGAATAAGATTAGGAAAACAAACAACTCCATAATTTATAACTTTGTCTTCCTCCATCTTCTTCCTTTCTTAGAACATCAGATTCTCCAATTGCAGTAGTTTTTTTCCCATTTACTTTCCCCTTTTGGAACCTCCTCATTGTCACTGTTTGAGAAGTTTTCCCAGAAATCCCCCATCTGCTCTGTTTCATGTTTACTACTGTTGCCCCATATCCCCATGCAGGAAGTTTGGTGGTTATGAGTTTGGAGGACAAGGCTGTCGGGTAGGCCGAAGTTGTTCATGTGGGTTGGTGGATGGTTTCTGTGTGCGTTGGGTTGTTCGATTTCCGGGTCGGGTATTTTATGGGCATCAATGAGGTCTTGGATTTCATTCATAAGGTGGGTGCATTTGTCAGTTTCATGGCCTTTCACTGGTGGAGGTAAGAGTATAGGTTTAGGTCAAGGTAGCATGGCACATGGTTTGGAAGTGGTTTAGGTTCTAAGGGATTTAGGAGTCCTTGCCTTTTCAGCTCTTCAAACACCTCTGACAAAGGTCTATCAAAATTGGAGAATCGCCTGTTTCTGATAGGGGCGACCTCAGAAGGAGTGGGCTTGGTACCTGAAGGTCCCCTAATGGTATTTTTATTCCGATTGCAGTACTTCCTATTATTGGTTATATGAGGTACGGTCAAATTAGCCACAACATTGGTCAAAACTTGTAGTTGCTCAGTAATTTTGGTTATTTTGGTCTCTAACTGATCCAGACGGGAACCTTCATTGACTAATGCACTCATGCTCGCTAACCTCTTCTTGAAACATCTTTCTTTTTCTCTAACCCAACAGATATCTAAGATGACTTTTAAAACTAGGAGTTAGCATGGCGCGTGTATGCATGTGATGCGTGAAATACATAAAATACATGTTGTTACCAAAAAAACATATATCCTTTCGACCTTATTCCTCCCACACTCGTGGCAAGTCTTTTTTTTTGGTTCTAGGCATGCCTCACATTATGCACCGATGTGGGGTACACAAAATCATTCTCTACTATGCTACGGGGTGGACCTTGGCTACCTCAGTCCCTTCTCATCTGTAATAGACAAAGATAGTCCATTTACAATATTAACTAAGCCTATTATGAGGATCATGCCATTATCTAGAAATGACGAATTGGGCCTTCGGTAATCACGGTCATGGGGATGGACTTGGAAGCACCCAAAAGTATGCAACTATGCCTTAAGAAGACGTATCATTTCTGGATGAAAGCAAGTGCGGACATCAGACTCATGCTCCTAGCATATTTGGATCATGTTTGGAATTTCTAAGCCCATCAAGGTTTTCATACAAGTTGGCCTATTATCATTTTGAAGCATTCAATCAGATTATCTCGAGGTGCAAACTTGTCCCTGTTGAAAAAGGCCCAACAAGTTTACACTTTTGCGATAAGGTGGCTAAAGAACTTCAAATGATATAGGGCCCAAACACAAGAATAAAGGGTGGCTTCTATAGGACATACAACTATGGTTCATATGTGGGTTTATAGGGGTATGGATAAAGGCTCCCGCCGGTGAAGGGTTGCCCAAAACTAGGACTCCCCACTCAAGGGTTTGAGTGACCAAGTGAGTGCACCTTTTTTATACCCTAAAGTACGTGACAACGATTGATGATGCCATATAACAATCTGCCACTACGAGCGAAAATGAATTCACGATACCTGATTCCATCAAGGTAAATAAAAAAAGGTATGCAAAATATATGAGACAAGGTTAACTAAAGCAAAAATCACAAATATTACAACACATTATTTCGGGGCCGATTCTCTATCCCCAGTGTAGTCGCCAGACTGTATGAACAGAGATGTAGACGACACTGTCTGGGCAGGCAGCCCGGTCAGGAGTAATGAAGTCGCCACCCAGTGTGAATTGGGAAATTATTTAAGTCCGCACTCACCCCTCACAAAGAAAGACCTCAAACCATTGGGTTCAGAATGGTCTCTTACTTATGCCAATTTTAACAAACGAATTTACGCAATGATGTAACCAAGTCTTATGCAACACATAAGATAAATAACACAAAAGTTTGCACACCCATAAACGTAAATGAAAAATGAAAGCACATGTATAATTCCATAAACATATTAAACAAAGAAGCGTGAGAATGTAGATAAAGAAAAACAGTAAAAGAATTAATAATAAAGAGAGATAATTAAGTACCTAATGAAAAAAAAAAAAAAAAAAAACTAAAGAGGCAAGCATGCACAAAATTTGATAAAAAATTATGTATGTCCAATGTATAAGCGTTTGTGGAGCGTTCGGAAATGCGTTCGAATGATATGGGATATGATGCATGGTAAAACATAATATATGCATTCGAGTAGTGTTCGGAGACACGTTCGAATAGGATAAGGCCGAATGCATATGTTCGAGTAGCGTTTGGAAATGCGTTCGAACGAAGTGAGGCAGAATGCATACATTCGTGTAGCGTTGATGAACATATTCGAACGAGATATGATATTATGCATGGCAAGATAATATACGGTGCGGTAAAATACTGTGGTAAGGCTGCCCTCAGGCATTTCCCATAAATGAGGGGCCTTTAATCTGACGTAATTAGCCCATGCCCACTAAATAACAATGCATTAGTTGATAAAAAAACAATGAGAAATGAACAATAAAATAAGGAAAAAGATGCGACCAAGAGACTTGGCCGACATCTATATAGGACCTCCCATGCCCGATTGAAAGTATTTCACATCCAATCAAGTGTACTTCGTACGGCGCGGCCAAATATTATGGTAAGGCTTCCCTTAGGCATTTCTCTCAAACAGTGGACCTTTAATCCGACATAATTAGCCCATGCACTTAATTATTGATACATAAATAAATAAATAAAATAACATACAGAACGTAAATAACAGAATGAAAAAAGATATGTGACCAAAAGACTTGGCCGACATCTATATGGGACCTCATATGCCCCATTGAACGTATTTCACATCCAATCAAGTGTAATTCATCCAGCGCGGTAAAATATTATGGTAAAGGCTACCCTTAGGCATTTCCCTCAAATATAGGACCTTTAGTCTGACATAATTAGCCCATGCGCTTAATTAACGATGCATAAATAAATAAATGAAATAACATATCGAACGTAAATAACAGAATGATAAAAGAGATGCGACCAAGAGACTTGGCTGACATCTATATGGGACCTCGTATGCCTGATTGAACGTATTTCACATCCAATCAAGTGTACTTCATCCGGCGTGGTAAAATATTTTGGTAAAGGCTGCCCTTAGGCATTTCCCTCAAACGAGGGACCTTTAATCCGACGGAATTAGCCCATGCGCATAGTTAATGATGCATAAATAAATAAATGAAATGAGAAACGAAAAGTAAATAGCGGAATACTAAATACAAACAATAAATGAACACAAAAATGAAACACGTGCGTGGATGTTTCTCAAGAAGTACATGGAGTTGTATCCCAATTACAGATCGTACTACCATCCATTCAGATTCGGCTACGGAATTTATGTTTGGGTTTCCATCGATATACCACATGGGATAGCATGCAAATCCAAATAAAAGAAAAATAGACTAGAAAGATGATGATGAATGTGAGAGAATAATAATAAATAACCGGAAAGATAAATAGTAAAGAGTGCCCTCAGGTCTTACCTTTTAAATTGCTTCTTAGAAGTACATTACGCCGTCGCCAGAAGGATTAATGCTCCGTCACTTTTCTGATTCACTGGTTCGATATTCCCATTGTTTTGGGTTGCTATTTTCTCTATTTTTGCTACTGTTTTCTGTATTTTCTGCTGTTGTTTTATAGTGTTTTAGGGTTGTTTTTTGTGCGATTTTTGGACTGGATTGGACTATTTTCTGGACTGGTTTCACGTTGTTTTTGTATTTGGTGAAGGGCTATTTTGGGTGTTTTGTTACTATTTTAAGGTTATTTTGGCCTTGGATTTTTGTGATATGAAGGGTTGATTGTGTTTGTTTTTTTTTAACCGTGAATGGGCAGTTTATTATTGATTTTACAGTGTGTGAGTGAGGGGGGTTGTTGTTGCTTTAACGGTTAGTGGGTAATTTGGCTTTGTTGGTCGGTTATGGCTTTGTGGACTACATGTGTGCGTGTGTTTTGTGAGAAGAGTGAGTCGTGAGTGTTTATGGGGGCTGTGTGTGTGTCCAGTGATAAGAGTGCGTGTGTTTTATATATGGCTTGTTCAGTATGGTGAAGTTGGCTTTGTTTTTTTTTTTTGTGATTTTGGTTGGGCTACTTCACATATGTGTGTGTTTGTGAGAAGGTGCTGTGTACGTGATTGTGTGAGCTGGGTTGTCGATTGATTGGTGATAAGAGAGGGATGGCGTGAGCTATGCTAAGGTTTATTTTGGGAGAGATAGGCATGAGGGTTGGAAGAAGTAGAGAGTTGTCCAAGAGAGAGAATGAAGAATGAATGTATTAGGGTTTGTATTTTTTTTTTTTGAATTTTTTCAATGTGCCATGAGGGAGGAAGTGTCCAGGGTTTATTTTTTTCTTTGTTATGGCCAAGAGAGAGGAATGGAGAAGAGGCCCTAAGGTTTTGGTTTTGTGTGATGTTTATAGTGGTGTATGCTAGGGTTAGGGTTGTGTATGGGTTTTCAAAAGGAAATAAATCAAGCAAAAAAGGGATGTGCTTTATTAAATTTATTTAGGGAAAGAAATTGTGTAAATTTGGTGGGGATTGGATTCAATATATTTTTAAATTTGGAAGGGGATTTCATTGGATTTTGACATGTGTTTAAATATGATTGAAGTGTCTTAGATTGGGCTTGGGCATGTGGGCCTAGAAGGGTTGGATAGATATGTAAGGTATGTGGGCTTTTATGGGTTGTGGGTCAAGGCTAACATTTAAAACAAAGATCAATCGAGAGAACCTAGGCTAAACAAAAGAATTAAATTTTGATAAGGTGTTAATTTTTAAAATTTTCCTTTCCAACGTCCATTTTTTACGACTTCTGCAACTTCTCGGGTAGTGCCTCCATACGAGGCTTATCATTGGGCTTTATACAAAAATGTAGTGTCTATAAGTACATGAAACTCTAGGACATAAATACCAACAATCTCCCACTTGGAATAGAGAAAATGAGACATGTCATGTAATCCTAAACCTTTTAAGTGACTTTCAACACTTTAGCTGATAAGGTCTTTGTAAACGGATCAGCCAGATTGTCTACGGATGGAATATGCATGACAACGACATCTCCTCTATGCACTATCTCCTTGATGAGGTGATATTTCCTCTCAATATGCTTACCCCTATTGTGGCTTCTTGGTTCTTTGGAGTTCGCCACTGCACCACTATTATCATAATAAAGTTTGAGTAGTTTTATCCATATCTGGAACAACTTCCAGATCTACTAAGAACTTATGGAGCCAGACTACTTCCTTAGCTGTTCCAGATGTTGATTTCCTAGAATCGACATCCGTCTAAAAATAAGAGTCTATATATCCTCTTAGAATCATATCTAGACTTGTATATACAAGCATATAATTTCTTATTCTCTGAAGATACTTGAGAATATATTTCTCCGCTACCCAATGATCTAATCCTAGGTTGGATTGAAACCTACTGACTACTCCCACTGCAAAACAAATGTCCAGTCTCGTGCATAACATAGCATATATAAGACTTCCAACTGCTGAAGCATCTCCTCAACTCCTTAAGGTGTCTTAGGAGACTATTCCTTAGACAAATGAATTCCATGCCTAAAAGTTAAATTACCTTTCTTGAAATTCTGCATACCAAATCGCACAAGAATCTTATCGATATAGGTTACTTAAGACATTGCTAACATTCGTTTCTTACAATCCCAAATTATTTGGATCCCAAGTACATAACTTATTTCTCCCAAATCTTTCATCTGGAGTTGGTTAGCTAGCCAGATTTCCAAATCCGATAATATCTTTACATCATTCCCAATGAGTAAAATATCATCAACGTATAACACAAGGAAAACCACCTTCACATCAATGATGCGCTTGTAGACACAAGGCTCATCGATGTTCTGCTCAAAGTTAAAAGCCTTGATCGTAGTATCAAACCTTATGTTCAAGATTTAGATGCTTTCTTAAGTCCATAAATGGACTTTTGCAACTTGTAAAATTTTTCCTCTTGACCTTGGGTAATAAACCCCTTTGGTTGTACCATATAGATACTCTCATCAAGATTGCCACTCAAAAATGTTGTATTGACGTCCATTTGTCAAATCTCATAGTCATAATATGCGGCAATGGAAAGAAGAATCCTGATGGATTTAAGCATAGCTACTGGCGAGAAAGTTTCTTATAGTTAACTCCCTCCTTTTTGGTATAACCTTTTGCTACTAGCCTAGCTTTGAAAGTCTGCACTTTCCTATCTATTCCTCTTTTTCTCTTGTAGATCCACTTGCAACCTATGGGTTTTACTCCATCAGGTTGGTCTACAAGTTCCCAGACTAAGTTAGAGTACATAGACTCCATCTCGAGATTCATGGCTTTGAGCAATTCCTCTTTATCAGTGTCTTCTATTGCACTACGATAGGTCAATGATCATTTATACCATCACAAGATGCAACAACTTGCACCTCACCATTTCCTAGGTAGCGTTCAGGTTATCTTACAACCCTCCCACTACGTCTAGGTGGTATGGTATCCTGATAAACTTGTATCTGACTTTCAGATGTAGAAGGTGTAATGTCTTTGTCAACATTTGACAATAGTGTATTGGTTTTACCAGCAAGTAACTCCTCAAGTAACACTTTACTTCGAGGTTTGAACTCTCTCATATAGTCCTCCTCAAGAAATGTAGCATTTATCGACACAAATACTTTATTATCTTCTGGACTATAAAAGAATCCACCTTTAGTTTCCTTATGATAGCCTACAATAAGCACACATGTGAACATGGTTCCAATTTAGTAGTCTTGTTATTTAGCACATGTGATGGACACCCTCATATACGAAAATGTCGTAAACTAGCTTTACGACCATTCCACAACTCTGAGAGAGTCTTAGAAACAGACTTAGAAGGAACTACATTCAGTTTATACATTGCAGTTTACAATGCATACCCCCATAATGAACTAGGTAGAGTGCTATAACTAAACATTGATCTCATGATGTCTAGTAGGGTCTGATTTCTCCTTTCTGCAACAATATTTTGTTGTGGTGTGCTAGGTACTGTGAACTGTGAAATGATTCCATGCTCAACTAAGATTCCTCAAAATCTCTATCAAGGTATTCTCCTCCATAATCTGATCGTAGAATTTTGATGCTTTTACCTAACTGGTTCAGCACGATACTCTTTAAACTTTTCAAATATATCTGACTTGTACTGCATTAGGTAAACATACCCATAACTGGAATAATCGTAAATGAAAGTAACGAAGTATTCAAAACCACCTCGTACTTTTACATTCTTCGGTCCGCAAACGTCCGAATGTATTAGCTCAAGAGTTTCTTTGGCTCTAATCCATTTTCCAGTAAAATGTCTCTTGGTCATTCTACCTTCTAGACATGATTTGCAGACAGGTAAAGTACTGAGTTTTAATTCATTTAAAACTACGTTATTAATTAGTCTATCTATCCGGTCAAAGTTATCATGACCAAGTCTAAGGTGCCATAAATAAGTATCATTATGAGAAATCTTTTACTGTTTAGTTTTAGATTTTTCAATCTTAAAAATTTCAGTATTAAGCAGTGATTCATACATTAACGACCTTAATACATATAGATTATTTTCGAAGTTTCCCGTGCATATCTTTAATCCAATTATATTAATAATAACTGACTTATGATTAAATGAAATAGAAAAACCACATTCCATAAGTTTTGTTACAGAAATCAAATTCCTGCGAAAACCAAGAATATATAGCACACCATTTAAACATAAATAACTTTTATTAAAGTTTAACTTGGAATCTCCCACTGTTTTTTGCTGAAATAATATCCACTGTCCCAACTCTTATGGTAAAGCTACCTTCAACAAGATCCCTCCATGAGTCAAGTAGCTACAAAGAACAACAAACATGGTTAGTGGCACCAAAATCAACAATCCATATGGATTTATATTCCTCCACCAAAAGAGACTCAGTGATAAGTAAATCGTATTTACCTGTATTCTTCTTCTCTTTAAGCTTTGCAAGGTATTTTGGACAATTCCTTTTCTAATACCATTGTTGTTCACAATGGAAACATTTTCCTTTGGCATTGGTTTCTTTGGAGCTTTTGTTGTTCTTCTTTTTCATTGGTTTTGTCTTTGCCTTCTAATTACCTTTTTTTTTTTTTTTTGCAGATTTAGAGGATTCAGCAACATTTACCTCAGCATTGGGCCTACGAGGACCGTTCATAATAGACTCATAATTGGTGAGCTCATTCAGCAATTCTGTTAATGTGAAAGTCAACTTGTTCATAGAAAAGTTACTCTGCAGGAAACTCTTCGGAATTGTTTCCATGATCATTGTCACCTAGCTTTGCACATTGATACATGCATCATGGGTTTAAGCCATATTAAGATGAGCCATCATTCTTAACACATGGTCTCGGACTGATGTGTCTTTCTTCATTTTAGCGGTCAATATAGAGGCAATTGCTTCATATTGTTACCGGTCTAAAGGTTGCCAAACATGTTCTGTAATGACTGCATAATCAATGATACTATCGCCATAGGCTCATGTTGTGCAGTAGGAACCTCAGATATAAATGCTATCAAATAGCTATGGGCTTTCTTATCAGCTTTAATCCAATTATTATAGGCATTACATGCCGCTCTGCCAGCATTTGGTGCTGGCTCAGGAGGACATTACTCCATTAGGACAAATTTAAGGTCTTCGCAGACCAAGATAGCATTCATGTCACTTTTCCATTTAACATAATTATCTCCGGTTAATTTTTCTTGTTGTTTGATAATGGAGATTATTACAGATGCCATGGTTAATAAACGTGTATTCAACATTCATTCATCGCATATTAAAGTTGTCAAATATTTAGGCATAAAATTAAACATGATGTATGATTAATGTATAATGAATTAGAAACCAAAAAGAATTACTATGCATGATTAAGTGCCGCCGTAGGGTAGGTCATGTATTCGCATGAAAGACTGAGACATTCTAAATTGATTAATATATATGAAATAACTCTTATTCCTATATTAATCAACTACCGTTGTTTTGATCAATGAAGCTTTGATTAACAACTTAATCATTCCTTTGTGAGTGTAACCCAATATTTAGGAACCCTTAGACTTAACTAGTGAAGTGCCACCATAGGGTAGGTCAAATCACCGGATACATCTAAAGTCCCTATCCTTTCGAAATCCAAACCTGATATTACCCAAAAAGAACACCAGTCGTAGGGGGAAGAAAACAAAGCCGTCTCGAGGCGCCTATTGTATCTCACATTTCTGGATAATAATGGAGATCACGTAATATATAGTGGTATACCTCTCTCCCACTCACTATTAAAAGTGTAAGGTTTCTATCTCACTAGTATTTTATAAATCTTAGATTATGCTCGACTAAAGTCATAACCTTAATTAATACTAGTTGATAATTTAGTTATCTAACCAATTTTAACTCTTAAAATTTTATTCACTAATCCCGATTAGTCTCTACTAACCAATTAACTAATTAAACTAATTTAATCAAGTTGTTATAGTGATCTAATTAATTTAACTCTTAAATTACTAGTCCACTTGTAGGTTTTAAAATTTAGAATTCAACGAACGGACCAAATGTCATTAAACCATTTAATCAATAAAAGCACATTATTTATTTTAATGGTACGTGACATTGTAACTCGAGTGCAGACCATATTATCGTCTATTCAGAACCAGCTATGAAATTTACATCCGGGTTTCCATCCGATATACCAAGGAAAATAATGTACTCATCAGTTCTATTTGTTTCTAAAACTTGAATTCATAATTTTTGAACCTTTAAACTAATTAATCTTATTAATCCGTTTACATGCACCTTATATTCTTATTTAACTTTTAATTTACATAAAATCATATTTTATGACTTGAATATCATGCATGTCTACATGTTATGGCATGTGAAAATGCAAGAGTAGGCACCATAGGCTATATAATATGTTAATAAATAATTTAAAACATATATATATATATATATTCCCAGGTCTGGGCTGAAAATGTTTGACGGGCGTTCACCGGGCGTTCGTGTGTAGGACATAGAAATTGGCGACGCTGTTCTAGGCTCGCGGATTAGTCGGGAGTACGGAATAGCCCACGGGAGACTAATCTAGAGAATAATAGAGTCGCCACCCAGTGTGAACTAGGAAAATGATTTAAGGCTGCACTCACCCCTAGCAAAGGAAGACTTCAAACCGTTGGGTTCGGAATGGTCCCTTACTTACGCCACTTGTAATGATAAGATTTGTGTAATTATTTAACCAAGTCTACGCAACCTACATGTGCGAGAAGAACTTACGTCTAAGTCGCATACATAAAAGTAAAACCTATATCTAAGTTTGCATGTATAAAAGTAAGTCGGCTTAACGACAAACACGTAAGCACATGAACGCATTAAATCAATAAACACGACAATATAAATAATGATCTAAACGTAAACGTAGAATAGATATCATTAAGTTCCTAATGCGAAAGAAATAACTAAATCATGCTTAGAAAATAATATGCTAAACAACCTAATCATGCATAAAAGTAATATACTATTTCTAATAAACAACGAATAAACACAAGATGAGATGAAGGAAATATGTTTGTTTCTCAAGTGGTACGTGGAATTGTATCTCGAGTTCAGACCGCACTACCATTCATTCGGATTCAACTATGGAATTTACGTCCAGGTTTCCAACCGATAAACCACAAGAGATAACACATATTTCATTCAGGTCTAACCTCTTAAGTCGTCTCTTGGAAGTGCGTCACGCGGTTGTCGGAAGGGTCGATGCTCCGCGGCTTTTTGGTTCACTGGTTCGTCATTTTTCCTTCATTGCCTCGCTGTTTTGGGCTGCTGTTTACTCTGCTTTGTGGTTGTTTTTGCTGTATTTTTTTGTCACTGTTTTGCGGTAATTAGGGCAGTTTTGTTAGGTGGTTTTTACAGTAAAAGAGATGGTGTTTCAGGGGTTGATTTTTGGTGTTATAAGGGTTGTTTTACTGAATTTTTTTTGGTGGTCAGAAGGTTTCAGGGGCTGTTTTTGGTGGTCATAAGGTGCAGTTCAGGGGCTGTTTTTGGTAGTCAGAAGATGCAGTTCTGGGTACTGATTTACGGTGAATTCCTGGACAGTTTCTGGGGTGTTTGGAGGTGATTTCCTGGACAGTTTCTGGGGTGTTTGTTGTGTGAATGTGAGGGTTAGTTTAAGGTGTAATTCGGTGCAGTGGATGGGGGCTGTGTGTAGTAGTTTGGTGTTTGGTTTCAGGAGTATTTTTGGTGGCGTTTGTGCGACAATGAGGGGAACTTGGGAGAGCTTGGGCGTGAATGCTTGATAGGGGTCTCAAGGGTTTGGTTTATGCTTCTTTTTATAGGTAAAGGTTGGGTTTTACCTTATTAGGGTAGGAAATGAATATTTTGTAATCATGGGGATATCTTCAAATTAGTGTGTCAGAAGGAAAAGATATCTTTAATTAGGAAGGTAATTCGATTTGATTTGATTTGATTTCTTCAATTTGGGAAGGTGATTTTATTTATTTTCAATATGTGTTTAATGTGCGGGTTTGTTATTTTGGAAGGCGATAGGCGTGAGTTAAAGGGTCTTGGGTGTGAGTTTGGTTCATTTTGGTGGGCTTGGTGTGTGGCTTGGTGGTGTGTGGCTTGGTGTGTGGCTTGTGAGGGTTTGGTCCGAGGATAAATTTAAAAATAGAGGCCTAACGAGCAAACCCAAAGCTAAGTAAACGAATTAAATCCAACGGGGTATTGATTTCCGACTTTTCCCTTTCGACGTCCGTATCCCGCGACTTCCACAACTTAAATGGTAGTGCCTCCATGTGAGACTCATCATCGGGACTTATATTCAAAAATACAGTGCCTACAGTCGCCCACACTTTGATGGGACTTGTGTAGTGTGTGACAATGACAATCCTATCAAATGACTTGCCTGTTGCTTTGAATTGAGTTGATCTGGTTGTGCCATACCCGGCATGCTAAACCCAATACCCGAGGTGTCACGATTGTGTCTCCATATCCGGATTGCCATACCTGGCGTGCTAAACCCAATAACTGAGGTGTCACGATTGTGTCTCCATACCCGACGTGCTAAACCCTAGACCCGAGGTGTCACGGTTGTGTCTCCATACCCGAAGTGCCATACCCGGTGTGCTAAACCCTATACCCGAGGTTGTTGGATAATTATGACCCATAGCGTCACTATTTGTACAGATCATGGTGGTGTTGTATAAATTAACTCTGTGACAAAGAAGATTGCCCTCTTATCATTTGTGATTAGATCACCTAGATGTATAAATGATAGAAGGTCCTTATGATTAGTTCCTGGATTGAGATAATATGAGACAGTATCAATCTATGAAGGTATAATCATTAATATCCCTAGTCAGAGTATTATCGAGATTGGACATCGATAAATGTGTAAAAGACTAGTATTACACTTGTGTGCGTTGTGAGGGCACAATAGCATAGTTCTCATATATTTGGGTATTGGATACTCATGCAAGTCTAATAGGAGGTTGTGTTTTACCGATGGTACGGAAAACAGCTTCGCTCTGGATAGACCCCCTCGGAATTCCATTGATAGTATGACTATGTGTCTATGGAAGTCCGAAATCAGGGTAGGTGTATTTGGTCTTAACTTGAGACTTACACCGCTAATACTTGTGACAATCAATATGTTTTGGTTTTGGTCGTCCAGGGCTTTAACCGGTTCTGTGTACGCCTCTGCTGGGTATATTGAGAACCGTAGTGTATTGGGTGTGATGTCAAGATGAAAGTATCACTCCAGTCATAGTGGAGATGATGTCACGTAGGATACGGTACTAGTACTCTTAAGTACTGCAGTCATCGGGATATTATGACTAGGTCATGTATATCCAATTATATAGACTAGTTATCAGACATCCGATATGTGCTTCGTACGGGGCAGACACAATTCCAGCCCTAGGCCTAGCACGTGATATCTGATACTGGATCGACATACATGATACTACGTATACTACGTATACTACGCCTGATATAGACCCCTTATTCCTGTAAGCATGTTTCTGGAGAATTGGGTAGGCATGACGCTTTGCTAGAAGCCAACCTTGTCTTGTAAATCAATAAAACGTAGTACTAGGTACTTACATGTTAGGATAGTCCGACAACCGTATTTACTGCCAACATATCCGGGGATCTCATGGGTTGCTTCCCGAAAATTCACCGATGACATATGACTCGTGTGGGACACAGAAACTGGGCGACGCATGCTGTTCCGGGCTCGCGGCCCGGTTGGGAGTACGGAGTAGCCTGCGGGGGACTAAACCGGAGAATAATAGAGTCGCCACCCGTGTGAACCGGGAAAATAAGATTTAAGGCCGCAGTCACCCCTCGCAAGGGAAGACCTCAAACCGTTGGGTTCAGAATGGTCCCTTACTTATGTTACTTGTAATAAAATGATTTGTGTAATAGTTTAATCGAATCTAGCAATATGTATTCCTAAAGGCATTTTATTTCTACGTTCGCATGCTTCGAAAGTAAGTTAAAATAGCGACAAACAAACAACTTCGTAGGCATATTGTATTCATGAAAACACAAGCACACCATAATCACACAAACACATATAAGAGCGAATCATAAATAATACAACTTCATAGGCATATTGTATTCATGTGAACGCAAGCACACCATGATCACACAAACACACATAAGAGCGAATCACAAATAATACAACTTAATAGGCATATTGTATTCATGAGAACGCAAACACACCATGATCACACAAATACACATAAGAGCAAATCAAATGATGGCGGACATGTAATTTCGTAAACATATCATACTTTTACATGTGGAAACATTAACAAATAGTCATTACATATTCATGTGTGAATAAAAGAGTCAACTAAGTACATAATGCAAAAAGACAATTAAGGAGACAATTAGGAATTAAAGTACGCATGCTATGGTGTGATGCGAAAGAAGATAACTAATATTTACACAAACACACACGTGGGCACTTTTCTCAAGTGGTACGTGGAATTGTATCCCAAGTACAGACCGCACTACCGTCCATTCGGAATCAGCTACGGAATTTACGTCTGGATTTCCATCCGATATACCACGAGAGATAATACCCGAATGCTATCATAACATGGATACATAAATGTAATATATCATGCCAAGACAGAAGTAAATGATGCAATCAATGGAATAAAAGCGCGACAAATACCGTGGTAAAGGTAGCCTTTTAGGCTTTTCTTCCCCCAAATGGAGAACCTTTCATCCAACATAACAAGCCCATGCGCTTTTCATTACAACACATGTGAAAACAAAGATGACTAGATGGGACTTCGTAGTGCATATATAAGTAAAACAATGACGTGTAAAAGGATAAATGACATAAGGAGAGGCGCGACGAAGCATCGTGGCAAAGGCTTTTAATCCCTCAACATAGAGAACCTTTGATTCCACTAACTAAGCCCATGCGTAATTGACATAATGCATATATAAGAAGTAAAGACAATGATATCGGACTTCGTTTATCTGATTGAGCATATTTCACATCCAATCGAATATACCTCATCCGGCGCGGTGAAACATCGTGGTAAAGGATTTTTACCTCTTTAATTAGAGGACCTTTCATCGCACTTACTAAGCCCATGCGCAATTAACACAATGCGTATATATGAAACAAAAGTAATACAAAGATATCGGATTTCGTATACCCGATTGAACATATCTCACATCCAATCAAATAAACATTGACCGGCGCGGCGAAGCATCGTGATAAAGGATTTTAACCCCTTTAATTAGAGGACCTTTCATTGCACTTACTAAGCCCATGCGCAATTAACACAATGCATATATATGAAACAAAAGTAATACAAAGATATCGAATTTCGTATACCCGATTGAACGTATCTCACATCCAATCGAATATATATTGACCGGCGCGGTGAAGCGTCGTGGTAAAGGATTTTAACCCCTCAAAATAGAGGACTTTCATCGCACTTACTAAGCACATGCGCTCGATCACATCATTACACAAACAAATAATATGCGGAAATTAAATAACGAATAATAAACACATCAAAACAACATAAAACAAAATATGCGCCGTTTGCTCAAGTGGTACGTGGAGTTGTATCCCGAGTGTAGATCATACTACCGTCCATTTGGAATCAGCTATGAAATTTACGTCCGGGTTTCCATCCTATATACCACGAGAGGCGACACATATTCTGTTTTATTCAAGGGCCACAATCATGTATTATTCCATAATAGATACATTATCATTTATTCAAGGGCCACAATCATGCATCAATCAATAACAATCATGGAAACGAAACACAATAAATAATAAAAATAAAACTGAAAACGAATGTGAAAAATACCCTCAGGTCTAACATTTTTTGTCGACTTTCGGACTTGCGTTTCTTGAGATCGAAAGGGTTAAAGCTCCTTAACTTTACCGATTCAGTGGATCACATTTTCCCTCGCTATTTCGCTGCTCAAGCCTCTATTTTGACTCCATTTTACTGCTGTTTTGCTGCTGTTTTTGGTGTTTTAGGCTACTATTTTTGATGATTTTAAAGGCTTTAAGTGCAGTTTTTTTTGTTAATGTTTTAAGGATTAAAAGTACAGTTTTTAGTGCAGTTTTAGGTGTTTTCCGGACTGTTTTAGGTGTGTATGGCTGCTGTTTTGGCCAGTTAAGGGCTGCTGTTTTGGGACATTTTTTACTCACTGTTTTGGGGACTTAGGGGCTGCTGTATTGGCATTTTTTAGCTGCTGTTTGGGGTGTGTTTGGCTACTGTTTGGGGCGTTTTTTACTGCTGTTCTAAGGGTATATTTTCGGTTAATGGGGCTGTGATATTCAGTTAATGTAAGGGTGTTTAAGGGTTGTGATTTTCGGTTGTGGAGGGAGGTGTAGGAGAGAATTTTTTTGTTGCTTCTTATTTATCTTAGGCGTGGATTGCTAAGATTTTCCTTTTATTTTTGCTGCTGTATGGGCGTGAATGGGAGAGGGCATGTGTCTTGGAAAAGTGTTGTTATATAGACAAGGGCTAGGGCTTCTCCTTGTCTTACAAGAAAGGGATATGATTTAGTGTTAAAGAAGGAAAACAAGTGATTTGATGGAGACAAGATTAGTTTAGATTAGGAAGGTCATATATTTGATTTGTGTTAATTAGGCATGACATTTGTTAAGTTAGGTATATAATATTTTAATTTGGTATGATTTTATTTAATGTCTTATTTAATTTGGTAAATGGTTTAATTATTTTATTTAATTTAATTACATTATCTAATTAATATTTAATTTAATATTTGATTTAATTTGGATATACTTTAAGGCTAAATGGGCGTGTGGGCCTAGGTGGTGGGCGTGGGCTTGGTGATGGTGGGTTAGGTGTTGTGTTGGCTAAATGTGTGTGGGCTAGATGTGTGTGGGCTAGATGTGTCTGGGCGAAGGTTAGGTGTTTTGTGGATTTTTTTAGGCTAAAGGTGCTTTAAAACGGAGGTCTACCGGAGAGCTCGACGGTAAAGAAGCGAGTGAAATTCGATAAAGTACTAATTTCCATCTTTTCCCTTCTGACGTCCGTTTCCCGCAACTTCCGCGACTTAAAAGGTAGTGCCTCCAAATGAGACTCATTATCGAGTTTCACATGCGAAAATGCAATGCCTACAGTCGCCCCCACTTCGATGGGACTTGTGTAGTGTGTGACTTTGAACAATTCTATCAAAGTTATGCAATGCATTTTCACTTACCTGTCTCGCCTGCTGCCTCGAGCTGAGTTATGCTGTAGTGGACCTCGATCCTGGGATGCATCCCAATACCGTTGACCAAATGTGGGCCTCGACCCTAGGACGCATCCCCAAAACTATTGCTGCAAGGGGCCAACGACTCTGGGATGCATCCCGATAACTGCAACCAACAACGGGGGCCTCGACCTTGGGACGCATCCCGATAATATTTCCAATGTAGGTCACGACCCTGTGACGTATCCTCAACTGCCAGTGATATGGGTTATAACCCTGGGACGCATCCTCAAAACTATTGATGTTGGCCTCGCCCCCTGGGACTCATCCCCAAAACTGCTGATGTGGGCCTCGCCCCTTGGGACTCATCCCCAAAACTGAAACTGTACTGACGTCGCTTTCGATTGGCTCATCTTTACCGCTTTCTCTTTTCTTCTTCGTACCCGTGAACACAAAATAAAAAAAACACGAAGAGAATACAAGGTATGTTATGTGTATGCATGCATGAATGCTTTCCTTATTCCGCTGGGTTAGGTATTCTGCCAGCTCCCTTGGTGACTGCTCGGTCTTCTCTCCCTCAGGCAAAATATTGCTTCAATCTGTCTACGTTGATCGGCTCAGTGAACTCATTTCCTTCCAAGTCTGACAGTCTCACTGCTCCATTTCCCATTACTTTCTGCACTATGTAAGATCCTTCCCAGTTAGGTCTAAACTTTCCCCTCGGATCTGTCGTTAACGGCCTCGACTACTTAAGTACCAAATCACCCTTTTTGATCTTAGTAGGGCGCACATTCTTGTTGAATGCTCGGGCTAGTCTCTTCTGATACAACTGCATGTGATGTAACGACCTCATTCTCTTCTCATCTAACAGTGCTAACTGGTCAAACCTCTGTGCGGCCCATTCTGATTTCCGTAACTCTGTGTTTGCTAATACCCTCATAGACTGTATTTCCACTTCCACTGGCAGTACTGCTTCTATTCCTTAAACCAAAGAGTAAGGTGTGGCCCCTGTCGCTGTTCTCATTGATGTTTTGTACCCCCACAAGGCATACGGCAATTTATCGGCCCAGTCTCTGTAATTATCTGTCATCTTAGGTAACATTCTTTTTATGGTCTTGTTGGCTGCCTCAACTGCCCCATTTGCCTGCGGTCTGTACGGTGTTGACTTATGACGGCCTATCCCGTATTTCTGTAGCATTGCCTTCGTCTCTCCTTGAAACTAAACTCCATTGTCCGTCACTACATGATGCGGCATACCGTACCGACATATGAGATTCCGAGCTATAAACTTTACCATCTGCTTCACTGTAACATTGCGGAATGACTCGGCTTCCACCCATTTTGAGAAGTAATCTACTGCCTGTTGGATAAAATGACCCATAGCGTCACTATTTGCACAGATCATTGTGTTGTTGTAGCAAATTAACTATGTAATAAGGAAATTGCACTCTCATCATTTGTGATTAGATCACCATAGATATATAAATGAAGAGAGGTCCCTATGATTAGTTCCTGGATTGAGATGATATGAGACAGTATCAGTCCACGAAGGATTAATCATTAAATATCCCTAGCCGTAGTATTATCGAGACTGGACATCGATAATGCGGAATAGGCTAGTATTGCACTTGTGTGCGTTGTGAGGGCACAATGGCATAGTTCTCATATATATAAGTGTTGGATACTTATGCAAGTGCGATAGGAGGTCGTGTTTCACCGATGGTACGGGAAATAGCTTCGCTCTGGATAGACCCCTCGGAATCCCATTGGTATTATGACTATGTGTCTATGGGAGGCCGAAATCAAGGTAGGTGTGTATAGTCTTAACCTGAGACTTGCATCGCTAATACTTACGATAATCGATAAATTTGGTCTTGGTGGTAGGGGGCTTTGACCAAGTTCTGTGTACACCACTTCTGGGTTTATCAGAGAGTCGTAGAGTATTGGGTGAGATGTCAAGACGGAAGTATCACTTCAGTCATATTGGAGATGATGTCACGCAGGATACGGTATTAGTGCTCTTAAGTGATGCGCATCCAATCGTGATATTATGACCAGGTCATGAATATCCGATTATAGAGACTAGTTACCAGACATCCGATATGTGTTTCGGACGGGGCAGACACTTATCCAGCCCCAGCCCTAGCACGTGACTATCCGATACTGGGCCGATACGCACAATACGATTGTATACTACGCTTGATATAGATCTAAATATTCTTAAAAGGATATGTCCGGAGATTGGGTAGACTTGGTGCTTTGCTAGGAGTAGACCTTGTCTCGTAAATCGGTAGAACGTAGTACTTGGTACGTACGTAATTCGGGTACACCGACGACCGTATTTACTGCCAATGTATCCGGAGATCTCATGGGTCGCTTCCCGATAATGCACCAATGACGCATAACTCGCACTCATTAATAATCTGGGATTAAATAGAAGAAAGAGAAAATTAACCTGGGATTAATTATGGAGATATTTTATCTCGGATAAAATATCATCTAAAGAGAGAGAACGATTAATTCGGAATTAATCGATTAAATTAATATATTCGATATATTAAAAGAAATTAGATTTCGACGCGGAATTAAAATTAGATTTTAATTCGGGCGAACGAATTAATTTAGAATTAATTCGTTAGCGACGTGAATAGTGAAATCGCTAGGCGGAATCATTTAATTACGACGCGACGGAAAAATCGTTAATTTGGAATTAACAAACCCGAGCCCGAGTGTGATTGCGAGTGCATTCGTATTTCGAATTCGAGTGCGACGACGCAAGTCACATCAAGCGTCAAATCAATCGTCACATCAAGCGTCAAATCAAAAGTCACTTTGAGTGATTGATTGATTGATTGACTTGACTGATTGATTGATGGAAAGACACACATCACATCACTTTATTAAAGTGACATGTGAATAGTGATGCAAGTGGTTGGAATAGTATGTTGATTAGTGTGTAATTGATTTACATAAGATTTTATTGGATAAATTAATTGAAAAAGGCTTATTTATTTTTAGAAAATATATAAGACATTTGGTAAATCATTTACACAATTCAAGCAAACACATTTCATCTCCTTCTCTCTCTCATTCACGCCCATTTGGGGCCATTTTCTTCTTCTTCACAGCTCACTGCCGTGAGCTTTAGGGAAGCAAATGAGTGATTTTCATTTGATGAAATCAAGTGCTAGCACACTTGTGAACATTGCGAAGGTGTTAGGGAGGTTCACCCATGAGGCGGGACTCATCCGACGGAGTTTGGAGCTTCGTTTTGAGACCCGAAACTGCCCAAAACCAGTGAGCAAACTGCTGCAGTTGGCGCCACTTGGACAGTGAGTTTTTGGCTTGAAACGTCTTCAAATCGACTCAACCGATCGATGTAAGTATTACGCTACCTTCCTCGATGTATTCGCACAATGTTTTCATGTCTTGATTTGATCTTGGGACCTTAGATAAAACTCAACACTGCCACTACTATGAAGCGATTCCCATTCGATGCATTCAGTCGAATCTCTCCAATTATATCAATTTCCCATGCTGAGAAAGGCCAAGGTTCTGACTACCCGTGCAACTCTGTGTGCGGTAAATGATTCAAATTACCGTGTGCTTGACAATCATGACAGTGCTTTACCATCTTCACGCAGTCCATCTCCATGGTTGACCAGTAAATACCTTATCTCAATATCTTACGGGAAAGATTCAACCCGTTCATGTGCGGACCACATACCCCGGCATGTACTTCTTCCTTTACCTGCTGAGCCTCTTCCTTTCTCAAACACTTCAACGGAATACCGTCTGCTTGCCTCTTGTACAGTTCTCCTTTCAAAATCACATACTAGGAAGCTAACTTATGAATAGCTATTCTGTCTTTTCTGTCTGCTCTTTCCGGGAGCTCCCCGTGTTCTAGATACCTCTGAATGTCATGATACCAAGGTTTACCATCGTTGACCTCTACCTTTAGAATTCTTTCTGTCTCATAAACAAGTCTGCTCACTATTGTCAGTATCAACGGTCTCATCACCAAATTTTCTGGATTTTCCCGAGTTGCTGCGAGTGTAGCCAATGCATCTGCCATCTGATTCTCTTATCTCGGCAAGTGCTGAAACTTACAATCAGGGATAACCTGCTCCAACTTTCTGAGGTGAAACAGGTAAGGTTTCAACCGTTTTTATTTCAATTCCCATTCTCATCCCATCTGCTGGACTACCAACACAGAATCTTTGTAGACTTCCATACTCTCAGCCTTCAAGGCTATCAATGCAGTTTAACCAAAAGCACACGCTTCGTACTCAGCCATGTTGTTAGTTACTCTGAATGTCAACCTGTTGGCCAAAGGCAAGGTCTCTCATTCGGGGGTCACTATCACGATCCCAATTCCGACTCCCTTGTAATTCACTGCTCCGTCAAAATACATTTTCCATCTCTAGACTGTTATTGCCTGGATCTCTTCATCTGGAAATTCAAACTTATACTGATCCCCCTCAATAGGTTGCAATGCCAAAAACTCTGCCACTGCTCGCCCTTTGATCATTTTGGAGGTGAGATACTCAATGTCAAACTCTGTCAGCAACACTAACCATCTGCCCAATTTCCCCACTAGCGACGGTACTGAATGCAGATACTTTAGAGGATTCTCCTTTGCTACAACCTGGATCTTATAAGACTGAAAATAATGCCTTAATTTTCTGGAAGCCCATACCACTGTAAGACAGATCTTCTCTACTTCTTTATAACGAGCTTCATACGGGAGCATCTTTTTACTCAGATAGTAGACTACGTGTTCTACCCCTGTCTCATCTGCCTGTACCATCATTGCCCCCAGTGCTTCTGATTCTATGGCCAAATACAGTACCAAAGGTTTTCCCAGTTTTGGAGGTCTCAATAAATGTGGTTTTACCAAGTATTCTCTGATTTTGTCAAAGGCTGACTGACACTGCTCATTCCATTTCACTGGCTGATCTTTTCTCAACAGCTTGAAGATAGGCTCACATACTGATGTCAACTTGGCGATGAACCGGCTGATGTACTGAATCTTCCCTAGAAATGCTCTGACCTCATTCTCAGTCTTCAATGCTGGCATTTCTGTGATTACTTTAATCTTCTCAATGTCTACCTCCATTCCTCCGATTCCCACTGTATGTCCCAGTAATTTTCCTGATGTCACCCCAAGCACACATTTCTTGGGATTAAACCGCAGGTTGTATTTGTCAACTCTCTGAAGGAACTTTTCCAGAGCTTCAATATGCCCAACTCTTGTCTCTGATTTCACCATCATGTCATCCACATACACTTCAATCTCTTTGTGCATCAAATCATGAAACAATGTAGTGGCCATCCGTTGATAAGTAGCTCCTGCATTCTTGAGCTGAAATGGCATTACTTTGTAACAATAAGTACCCCACTCGGTAACAAAGGCAGTCTTGTGTTTGTCTTCCTTAGCCATAAGAACCTGATTATACATTGAGAAGCCACCAGCAAACGAGTACAAGGCGGACAAAGCTGCGCTGTCAACTAATACATCTATATGCGGTAGAGGAAAATCATCTTTCGGGCAAGCCATGTTGAGATCTCTGTAGTCCACACACATCCTGACCTTCCCATCTTTCTTCGACACTGGCACAATATTTGGTAACCATTCAGGATACTTTACCACTTCCAGGAATCCCACATCTATCTGTTTCTGGACTTCTTCTCTAACTTTTTCAGCCCATTCTGGTCTCATCCGTCGGAGTTTCTGTTTGACTAGCCTCATATTCGGATAAGTTGGTATTGTGTGTTGGGCAATACTTCTGTCTACCCCAGGCATGTCCTCATAGGACCAAACGAACACTTTGGCATATCTGACCAATACTTCTTCTAATTTCTCCCTTTCCTCGGAGGTAACTTCACTTGCAATCAGAATTTCCTTGGGTTCTCAGATGTGCCCAAGTTAAATGCAGTAGTTTTGGCTGAACTGATATCAAATATGCTTGATTCATGCAAAGCAAATGGAAATAACTCAGGCAAGTAAGCAAAAGAAATGTCTTTATTATTGGATAATGCGGAAGTACATTCAAACAAATCAGGAAGGTAAATTTCTTCATCACTCATATACACTTCTTCCTCTACAACCGGGTTCTTTTCAATCTCATTATTTTCCTCAAGAGTCAGGTTTTCTAACTTCATCAGCTCCTCTTCCCACTTATCTCATTCTTCCACAACTTCTTCGGTTAGCGGCTTTTCTCCCAACAACTCTTGGAATATCTCAAAACCAGGTACCACAATCCCATTAACCTCTATCGGTTCAGGTTCCCCCTGATATCCCGTTACTTTCACGAAACAATCTGCCAGTTTCAACCCTTTCTTTTTGACCTTTGGCTTCTCATCACCAGACTTGTATCCCAAACCCCTCCGACTAGTTTGACCTCTGAAGTTTGGCAATTTTGAGCCTTCACCCAGCTCGTACATCATTTTTTTTCATGATCCTAGCCACCCTAGGATCCACCCATTCTTCAAAAGTTGCTGACACCTGAAACCTCGTGAAAGGTTGTATCTCCAAGGCAGCCACAACATTATCTACCTCAGCTCGGATAGTGACAATGTCTCCCTCATATGGGAACTTAATCATCTGGTGCTAGGTGGAGGGCACGCCCCAAGATTATGAAACTAAGGCCTTCCCAACAATAAGGCAAAAGTGGCTGGGATATCCAACACGGTGAACTCAACATCCTCCTCAACAGGACCAACCTTGACCGCTGCCACAATGTACCCTCAACTCCTCGCTTACTGTCATCATAAGCTTTGATAGTCATATTAGAGGATCCAGATCTGTTGCCTTCATACTCAACTTGGCCAAAATCTTCAGCGGACATACATTAATGGATGAGCCTTCATCCACCATCACACAAGAGGTCCTCTTACCTCTTACCTCAGCTCTGATGAACAAGAGTCTATTATGATTTCTCCCCTCAGCCGGGAGTTCTTCCTCAGAAAAAGATATCTGCAGAGTTTCTTTTCGGACCGAACCAACAAACATTGTGGGGTTGGCGTCTTCTGGCATAACTATTTTACTTAAGGCCTCAACCATGGCCCGTCTGTGCTCTTGTGACGGACACAACAATTCCCAGATGCTAACTTGTGCCCGGGTCTTTTTCAATTGCCTCAGCACTGTATCTCCCTCAGTAATCTCAGCATTCTCAACCATTTCTCTACCATCTGTCAGAACTTCCTTACCATTTTCTGCCATATCACTTTAGAAACGACCGCTGCGTGTCATTCCCCTCACTTCTTCTTCATCACTACTGGAAAAATCTTCCCAGAAATTCAGCCCTTATTCTGTCTCATATTTACTGTTACTTTCCCAATTTCCAAGGCAATAGGCTTGGAGGTCAAAGGATTTGAGGACAAGGTTTTCGGGTAGGCCAGAGTTTATCATATAGGTTGGTGGCGGGACATAGTGGTAATTTGGTAAAGGGTTATGGTGTGTGTTGGGGCGTTCTGTTTCAGGGTCAGATATCTTTTTAGAGTCTATAAGGTCTTGGATTTCATGGCGGAGGCAGTCACAATTATTGGTATCGTGGCCTTTTTGTTGGTGGAATTGGCAGTATTGGTTTAGGTTAAGATGTGGTGGTGGAGGGAAGTGGTTTGGTTTCTAGGGGTTTCAGAAGTCCTTGTCTTTTCAATTTCTCCAATACTTTGGACAAGGGTCTACCCAAGTTGGAGAATCTCCGGTTCCGGATGGCAGCAATCTCCGCAGAAATAGGTTTGGTACCCGATGTTCCCCAAATGGGCCTCCTGTTTAGGCCAAAGAACTTCCCGTTTTCCGCCTCTTCTTCTTCAATATCCATGACAGTTTCCCTCAACTGTCAGAAGTCATTGATCATAGAGGTCATTCTCCTCAGTTTCCCGTAGATGGAGGGCTTGATGCCCTTGATGATCATCTTAATTTGGTCCTTCTCACAGGGCCTAGTCTGCATTTTCAGAAGCTGGTTTCTCCAGCGATCAACATACTCCTTGAAGCTTTCTTCTGGCTTCTGTTTAGTATTCTCCAAAACACGAAGTGATAAATCAATCTCCAGGTCTGTGACATACTGCTTCAAGAAAGCATCAGATAATTCTCTCTAATCTTCCATAATCTTCTTCTCAAGACTGTGATACCAAACCACCGGCGCCCCTTCAAGTGACATCCCAAACATTTATTGCATCTGCCGCTTGGATAAACCCACTGAACTCATAACTGAAACATACTGACGGAGATGGACCCTCAGATCCTCATTCCCGTTAAACTTAGCCATATCCGGCATCTTGAACTGAGCTGGCAACTGTTCTTCAAAGGTCATTGCCTCATAATCTAACAACTCTTCATATTTACCCCTCATCTTACGGGTAACTGTTTCAACCTGATCTCGGAGTTTCTGAAATTCTGTTGGAGACACAATCATTCTGCCTGTTGCATACTCTGCCATGTCATCATCAAAAGCGGGAATATCATCCCCTAACCCATTCAGAGGCTCCTCACGCCTCACATTCTCAAAATCTCCCCCAGCACGGGGCACAGATATACCAGCCACAGCAGTATCAAGGCTTTCAACTGTTCAGTAATTTTGGCGAGACTATTTTCCAACTGATCTATCTGGGATGCCTCATTATCGGATGTACTCATATCTGTTACTGGTCTTTTAGTGAGTCTTCCCTCTTCCCTAACCCAATGGGAATCTGTGATGTCTTTTTTAGACATAGAGGGTGTCAACAAGATATATGTATGCATGAGATGAATAAGATGCATGCGGTACAAAGAAGATATCAATTCATTAATATTTTCGCACAAATCGGCCCATCATCATTTTAGAAGCTTTTGGGCTAACTGTCATAGGAGTAAACTCGTCCCAATTTAAATGGCCCAACAAGTTCATGTCTCATGGCAAGAAGTCCAACCGCATCCAAATGATAATGTTCCTAAACACAAACATATAATGGCCCATCGGTGTTTCAAAAGTTTTTGGTTCAATCATCATAGATTCATTCTTGTCCCAGTTTAAATGGCCAACAAGCCCATACCTCATGACAAAAGGTCCAAATGGATCCAATGACAATGTTCCCAAACACAAACATAAAAGGACAATACATAACTATGGTTCATGTGTGGATTTATCGGAGTGTAGACAAAGACTGTCGTTGACGAAGGATTGCCCACAACTAGGGCTCCCCACTCAAGGGTTCAAGCGACCAAGTGAGTGCACCTTTCTTATACCTTTCGGTACATGTCAACAAGTTATGGTGTATGACTAACTGTCGAATGGATTTCCCGTTGTAGATTCCCCAGAGAGAGGGTGGAGCGAGGCTCTCTTAAGTACCCAAACCTCTTAGGCTCTTATCGCTTGGTGTCAGGAATAAACAACGAGTCCTCCAAACTAGCCTGTCACAACAAGCTACAAGTAATGATTATCTCGGTACCTTCACAGCCTTTCCTTATGAAAATGGTAGTGAATGAAGGAAGACATCGAACCATCACCTAGTCTTAACAATGCCTTTGATTACACCCTTTTCAACCCACTACAGGAACGGTTAACTAAAACCACAAATCATAATATTACAAGACATTATTTCAGGGCCGATTCTCTATCCCCAGTGGAGTCGCCAGACTGTGGGACAAAGAAACTGGGCGACGCATGCTGTTCCGCGCTAGCAGCCTGGTTGGGAGTACGGAGTAGCCCGCGGGGGACTAAACCAGAGAATAATGGAGTCGCCACCCGGTGTGAACCGAGAAAATAAGATTTAAGGCCGCACTCACCCCTCATAAGGGAAGACCTCAAACCATTGGGTTCGGAATGGTCCCTTACTTATGTTACTTGTAATAAAATGATTTGTGTAATAGTTTAATCGAATCTAGCAATATGTATTCCTAAAGGCATTTTATTTTTACGTTCGCATGCTTCGAAAGTAAGTTAAAATAGCGACAAACATACAACTTCATAGGCATATTGTATTCATGAAAACACAAGAACACCATAATCACACAAACACAAATAAGAGCGAATCACAAATAATACAACTTCATAGGCATATTGTATTCATGAGAACGCAAGCACACCATGATCACACAAACACACATAAGAGCGAATCACAAATAATATAACTTCATAGGAATATTGTATTCATGAGAACGCAAGCACACCATGATCACACAAACACACATTAGAGCAAATCAAATGATGGCGAACATGTAATTTCGTAAACATATCATACTTTTACATGTGGAAACATCAACAAATAGCCATTACATATTCATGTGTGAATAAAAGAGTCAACTAAGTACATAATGCAAAAAGACAATTAAGGAGACAATTAGGCATTAAAGTAAGCATGCTATGGTGTGATGCGAAAGAAGATAACTAATATTGACACAAACACACACGTGGGCACTTTTCTCAAGTTGTATGTGGAATTGTATCCCAAGTACAGACCGCACTACCGTCCATTCGGAATCAGCTACGGAATTTACGTCTGGGTTTCCATCTTATATACCACGAGAGATAATACCCGAATGCTATCATAACATGGATACATAAATGATAATATATCATGCCAAGATCGAAGTAAATGATGCTATCAATGGAATAAAAGCGCGGAAAATACCGTGGTAAAGGTAGCCTTTTAGGATTTTCTTCCCCCAAATGGAGAATCTTTCATCCAACATAACAAGCCCATGCGCTTTTCATTACAACACATGTAAAAACAAAGATGACTAAATGGGACTTCATAGTGCATATATAAGTAAAGCAATGACGTGCAAAAGGATAAATGACATAAGGAGAGGCGCGGCGAAGCATCGTGGCAAAGGCTTTTAATCCCTCAACATAGAGAACCTTTGATTCCACTTACTAAGCCCAAGCGCAATTGACATAATGCATATATAAGAAGTAAAGAAAATGATATCGGACTTCATTTATCCGATTGAGCATATTTCACATCCAATCGAATATACCCCATCCGGCGCGGGGAAGCATCGTGGTAAAGGATTTTAACCTCTTTAATTAGAGGATCTTTCATCGCACTTACTAAGCCCATGCACAATTAACACAATGCATATATATGAAACAAAAGTAAATACAAAGATATCGGATTTCGTATACCCGATTGAACATATCTTACATCGAATCGAATATACATTGACCGGCGCGGCGAAGCGTCGTGGTAAAAGATTTTAACCCCTTTAATTAGAGGACCTTTCATCGCACTAACTAAGCCCATGCGCAATTAACACAATGCATATATATGAAACAAAAGTAAATATAAAGATATCGAATTTCGTATACCCGATTGAACATATCTCACATTGAATCGAATATAAATTGACCGGCGCGGCGAAGCATCGTGGTAAAAGGATTTTAACCCCTTTAATTAGAGGACCTTTCATCGCACTTACTAAGCCCAAGGGCAATTAACACAATGCATATATATGAAACAAAAGTAAATACAAAGATATCAGATTTCATATACCCGATTGAACATATCTCACATCCAATCGATATACATTGACCGACACGGCGAAGTGTCGTGGTAAAGGATTTTAACCCCTCAAAATAGAGGACCTTCATCGCACTTACTAAGCCCATACGCTCGATCACATCATTATACAAACAAATAATATGCGGAAATTAAATAACGAATAATAAACACATCAAAACAACATAAAACAAAATATGCGCCGTTTGCTCAAGTGGTACGTGGAGTTGTATCCCGAGTGCAGATCATACTACCATCCATTCGGAATCGGCTATGAAATTTACGTCCAGGATTCCATCCTATATACCACGAGAGGTGACACATTTTCCATTTTATTCAAGGGCCACAATCATGTATTATTCCACAACAGATACATTATCATTTATTCAAGGGCCACAATCATGCATCAATCCATAACAATCATGCAAACGAAACTTAATAAATAATAAAAATAAAACTGAAAACGAATGTGAAAAATACCCTAAGGTCTAACCTTTTTTGTCGACTTTCGGACTTGCGTTTTACGGAGATCGGAAGGGTTAAAGCTCCTTAACTTTCCCGGTTCACTGGTTCACATTTTCCCTCGCTGTTTCGCTGCTCAAGCCACTATTTTGACTCCATTTTGCTGCTACATTTTTGTCACTGTTTTTGGTGTTTTAGGCTACTGTTTTTGATGATTTTAAAGGCTTTAAGTGCAGTTTTTTTTGTTAATGTTTTAAGGATTAAAAGTGCAGTTTTTTTAGTGCAGTTTTAGGTGTTTTCTGGACTGTTTTAGGTGTGTATGGCTGCTATTTTGGTCGGTTAAGGGGTTGCTGTTTGGGATATTTTTTACTCACTGTTTTGGGGACTTAGGGGCTGCTGTATTGGCGTTTTTTAGCTGCTGTTTGGGGTGTGTTTTGGCTACTATTTGGGGAGTTTTTTACTGCTGTTCTAAGGGTATATTTTCGGTTAATGGGGCTATGATATTCGGTTAATGTAAGGGTGTTTAAGGGTTGTGATTTTTGGTTGTGGAGGGAGGTGTAGGAGAGAATATTTTGTTGCTTCTTATATATCTTTGGCGTGGATTGCTAAGCTTTTCCTTATATTTTTGATGCTGTATGGGCGTGAATGAGAGAGGGCATGTGTCTTGGAAAAGTGTTGTTTATATAGACAAGGGCTAGGGCTTCTCCTTGTCTTACAAGAAAGGGATTTGATTTAGTGTTAAAGAAGGAAAACAAGGGATTTGATGGAGACAAGATTGGTTTAGATTAGGAAGGTCATATATTTGATTTGTGTTAATTAGGCATGACATTTGTTAAGTTAGGTATATAATATTTTAATTTGGTATGATTTTATTTAATGTCTTATTTAATTTGGTAAATGGTTTAATTATTTTATTTAATTTAATTACATTATCTAATTAATATTTAATTTAATATTTGATTTAATTTGGATATACTTTAAGGCTAAATGGGCGTGTAGGCCTAGGTGGTGGTGGTGGTGGTGGGCGTGGGCTTGATGGTGGTGGGTTAGGTGTTGTGTTGGCTAAATGTGTGTGGGCTAGATATGTGTGGGCCAAGCTTAGGTGTTTTACGGATTTTCTTAGGCTAAAGGTGCTTTAAAATGGAGGTCTATCAGCAAGCTCGAAGCTAAACAAGCGAGTGATATTCGACAAAGTACTAATTTCCGTCTTTTCCCTTCCGACGTCCGTTTCGTGCGGCTTCCGTGACTTAAAAGGTAGTGCCTCCAAATGAGACTCATCATCGGGTTTCACATGCGAAAATGCAATACCTATAACTCGCACTTTATTAATCTGTGATTAATTTGATGAGAGAGAAAATTAATCTGGGATTATTTACGGAGATATTTTATCTAGGATAAAATATTATTTAAAGAGAGAGAACGATTAATTTGAAATTAATGGATAAAATAATATATTCGATATATTATACGAAAATGGATTTCGACGCGGAATTAAAATCGGATTTTAATTCGGGCGAACGAGTTAATTTAGAATTAATTCGTTAGCGACGTGAATAGTGATTTTGCTAGGCATAATTAATTAATTACGCCACAACGGAAAATTCGTTAATTTGGAATTAGCGAACCCGAGCCCAAGAGTGTTTTACGAGCGCATTCGCATTTCAAATTCGAGTGCGGCACACAAGTCACATCAAGTGTCAAATTATTACTCTCATCAAGCGTCAAATCATTTGTCACTTTGAGTGATGTGGGTTGACAACTTGTCACTTTGAGTGATGTGACTTGACAACTTGATGGAATGATGTGAAAAGTGATGGTTAAGTGTTTGACACTCAAATGTGATGGCATGATAGACATTTTAAATATTTTAAATGATTGGTATTTGTTTTGATTTTTGAAATCAATTAATTGATTTTTTGAAAAATCTAAAAGGTGTATTAGATAGACTTTTCCTACAACCATCACATAACTCTCCTCTCTCCATTTCTCATCTCTCTCACACGCCCATGGGGCTCTTCTTCTTCTTCATTCATTGCCCAAAAACTGTGAGCTAAGGAGAAGAAAAAGAGTGATTTTTGTGGCAAAAATCAAGTTGCTAGAACACAATAAAGACATACTAAGGTGATAGGGAAACCCACCCGTGTGCATGGAATCACAACTCATAAGCTTGGAGCTTTAATGGACCTCACATGGCCGAATTTCTTGAAGATCAAAACAGTCCACTGCCGAGCACCAAGAAGGGCAGAAAATGATTTTGTTCTTCACCGCATCGCCTCAATCGATCATTGTGAGTATTCCACAACTTCCTTTGATGTATTCACTTATGTTTTATGCTTGATATTCGATCCTCGGGACCGTAGAAACTCCTACAATGGTATCAGAGCGAAGCTAAAAGCATGAAACTTGATTTAGGGCTTAAAATTGGGTAAATTGATTTTGAGCATGTTTTGGTTAAATTGTTGATTGAATATGTTTAAATGATGTTTAATTGAAGTTTGATTGGATCAATTTCATGAAATTATGTTTGGAACATTTTTCCCTAAAATTCTTAGCTTGGCCGAGAGTTTGATGCCCTATTATGTCTTGGAATTTTTATTTTTTGATTCATTGGATGAGTTGGAAACGATTGGGAATATTGATTTAGTGTTTGATTGGATTGAATTCGGAATCGATTTGAAAAACCCTACTATTGCCGAGACTTGAAGCATGTAATTGGGTTTGATTTTATTAAAATGTGTTGGACATGTTTTAATGTTGTAGAGCATGATTAATTAGGCTAATTTGTGTTTTGGAAATATTGATTAGGGTAATTAATTATGCTATACACTTTGGTTAATTAAATATGAAATTTGGAACTTTTGTAATTTAATTAATTGGGTTTGAATTGGATTTGTTCTTGAAAAGTTATTATTGGGCTTTAATGGGTTTGGTTGTACAAAAATTGGTTTAGGCAAATTGGTTGGATCCAATTGGGCCCAAAGCCACTTCCGTAAAGTCCAAATGCGACTAATGGACCTTTAACTTTAATTGGGCCTAATGGGCCTAAATTGGTTTCAAAGGCATATAAGGGTGATTCCTTTAATGGGCTTTAGTCTTTAGGTTTGACCCATGTTGACCAAAAGTCCATTCCTTAAGAAATTAATTAAAAGCCCATTGGACTTTAACTAAGTTTGACTTGCTCAAAATCAAATCATTGTTTGAACATTGGATGGCCATTAATTATCAGATTAATTAATTTGATTAGATTGATTGATAACATGCTTGTGTGAATACATGGTTGCGATGCATGAATAATGTATATCGGATGGATATTAGATGAGTGGGGTAATTTTAGAAATTGTTGTGATAAATTTGGAATTTATTAATTGGACCTGCGTGTCCAGCCTATTACCTCCTTTCTCATTGTATTTCTCTTCTCACCTATTCCCCTCAATGTAAATGAGGTTCTTTAGAAGTGTAGTGTAACGGGTAGAAGTGATACTTGTGCTAGCGGGAGAGAGGAAAGAGAGAGATTTGATCTAGGATCAATGTGTTTCAGTATCCATCCGCATATCATTATTTAATAATTTATACACGCTTTATTATGTGTTTAGAATGCATATTTAAGGGTGATGATGAGACCTTAACAAAGATAATAAATTGGTTGCCAATTTGCACACACGAAAAACCCTCAAACAATATTAACTGATTCTTACTCAAGATCCAAGACTGGCATTGGTTTGTTGGCCAAAGTCAAGACCTTTGTCCGTCGAGGATGTGTTTGAATCACTAAAGCTTTGTTCCATAGTGGTGTCTTGTCCAAGTTGTGATTTGTTGGCCAAAGTCAAGATCACTTCTTGTCCATCGACATTGATTACGAAGCTTTCCATGGTCAATGGGTTCCGCTTAACTGGGATTATTAAGTTTATTGTGCCAAAGCCAATGCTAGTTGATTCAGAGGAAAAAGGTTAGGGAATATATTGGATATATTGGCATATATAAGATATATGTTTCGGACTTGGATGTCCCCTACTGGATCTAGGAATGGATGAGATCCAATTGATCTTAGAGACTACCTAGTTAACTATCGTACAATTTGTTGGCCAAAGTCAAGATTGTGTGTTATTTAACGGGATCCTAGTGTTAGACATTATGTCCCATAGCGTCACTATTTGTAAATGATATTGTATTAATGTACAAAATTACAAATTATGTGATAATGAAATTGCCTTTTGCAGTTTTGTAATATTATTTACTTTGATATATAAATGGCGAAAGTCCATATGATTAATACCGGATTGAGATGATATGAGACAGTATCAATCCATAAAGGTTTAATCATTAAATATCCCTAGTCGGAGTATTATCGAGATCGGACATCGATAATGCGGAATAGACTAGTGTTGCGCTTGTGCACGTTGTGAGGGCACAACGGCATAGTTCTCATATATTTAAGTATTGGATACTTATGCAAGTGCGATAGGAGGTTGTGTTTTACCGATGGTACGGAAAACAGCTTCGCTCTGGATAGACCCCGCGGAATCCCATTGGTAGTATGTCTGCGTGTCTATGGGAGGCCGCATCAGGGTAGGTGTATATGGTCTTAACCTGAGACTTACATCGCTAGTACTTGCGACAATCGGTAAACTTTGGTTTTGGTGGTTGGGGACCTTAACCGGTTCTGTGTACACCTCTTCTGGGTTTATCGAGAATCGTAGTGTACTGGATGTGATGTCGAGATGGAAGTATCACTTCAGACATATGGAGATGATGATCACGCAGGACACAGAACTAGTACTCTATAAAAGGTTGCAACCGTCGGAACAATATGACCAGGTCAGGATTGTCCGATTTAAAGAGACTAGTTGCTTGATGTCCGATATATGTTTCGTATGGGGCAGACACATCTCCAGACCCAGGCCTAACATGTGATCGTCCGATACTGGATCGATGTACGCAATACTACGGTATACTACGCTTGATATAGATCTTATATTCCTATAAGAATATTTCTGGAGAATTGGGTAGGCATGGCGCTTTGCTAGAAGCCAACCTTGTCTTGTGAATCGGTGTAAACGTAATACGAGGTACGTACGTGTTCGGATTATCCGACGACCGTATTTACTGCCAAAATATCCGGAGATCTCTTGGGTCGCTTCCTGAAGATTCACCAATGACGTATGATTCAAACTCGATTAATCTTGGATTAATTACGGAGAGACTTTATCTTGGGTAAAGTACTAAATAAAGAGAGAGAACGATTAGTTTAGAATTAATCGTAAAATTATTATATTCGATATAATAATCGAAATTCGATTTCGACGACGCGAAATTAAAATTAGATTTTAATTCGGGCAAACGAGTTAATTTAGAATTAATTCGTTAGCGACGTAAATAACAATTTCGCTAGGCGCAATTATTTATTTAAATTCGGTTTAATTAACGTCGCGACGTAAGTTCGGTATTTCGGAAATATCGGACCCGAACGCGTGAGTGCACGTGGGCCCACTTTCATTTGGAAACGTGTGGGGCCCACATGACACATGTCATTATTTGCATTATTTAATTGTTGATGTATTGCATGGAGATAGTGTACAATGCACTCAAGGGTTTTGCATGGAAATTGAGTGTTGACACTCTAAGCCATTGCATGGTTTGTGTCATAAGTTTATTATTATTTAATAAATATTATGGCATAAATATAAATTGATTTTTGTAACAAAAAATCATATCTCCTCCTCTCCTCTCAAATTACCGAAACAGTGAGCAAGTTTTGGGTCTCCATTTTCTTCATTTTTTGTGGCAAGACTAGAAGAAAGTGTACAAGTTTGGAACTTTAATCACAACTTTGGCTAGCACCATCAAGGGATCATACAAAGGTGTTATGGGAAACTCATCTTAGAGCTTGGAAGGATCAACATTGCTTGGAGCTCTCTTTTCATCTTGGCCGAAACCCTCACTGCACTAAGGAGGAAGTTTTTGTTTCATCAACGCATCCGCATTCCGATCTTTGTGAGTATGATTCCGCCATACTTCAATATTGTTCATTCTATTATATATATATTTTGCTTGTGCTTTTGATCTTGGGACATGGATTAGATTTTCCAACAATGGTATCATTGAGCTTAAAGAGCATGCATATATAGGATGTTATTTGGGGAAAATTGTTTGAAGCATGATTTGATGAGTTTGCTTGATTAAATATGCTTAGATGTATGTTATATAGATTATACATCATCAATTTCTTGGAAAATAAATTGGATTAATTTTTCCAACCCAAATGAGGCTTGGCCGAATACATGCAAGCATGTGGACTAGATGATTTTTTTATTTTAAAAGACATTAGATGACTTGAAATAATATGGAATGATGATTTGTAACTCGATTGGATTGAAAACGAAATCGGAACCATTTTAATCACCTTGGCCGAATGCTTGATGGAGTATTAGGGACTTGATTTTTTTATTAAATAATGTTGGACATATATTTAAGATAAAAATATGATTAATGGATTAATTTGATATTTTGGGAATATTGATTTAAAGGATTAATCATGAAAATACACTTTAATTAATTAAGTTATAAAATTTGGAATTTTAAAATTTGGTTAATTGGGCTTAAATTGGAATTGGGCCTAAAACTATTATATTTGGACATAAATGGGCTTGGTTGGGCCAAGTAGATTTGGACCATTTGGATTGGATCCAAAATGGGCCTAAATCACACCATTTAAGTCCAAATGTAATAAATGGGCTTTTATGTTTAATTGGGCCTTATGGGCTTGATATTGATTTTTATGGCAAATGAGGGTGATTCCTTATTGGGCTTGGAAATTGGGTTTGACCCACATTGACCAAGGCCCAAGCCTTATGAAATCAATAGAAAGCCCATCGGACTTTAATTAAACGGACATTAGATGTTAGTTGGGCTTTGAGACCCAATAGTACTAGATTTGGAATCTAAGTTATAAAAGCACAATAAAAGTGTAAATATTTAATTTAGAATTAAATAAAAGGATTAGTATTGAATACGACTTAAATTGGATTTAACGAGTAGTTCGATATAATTCGTGAATTCATACCATAAGTATTTATTCTCAAAACGAGTTGGACTCGCGCAAATGCAAACAATTGTTTGAACATTGTATTGTCACCTAATTAAAGACTAATTAATTGGATTTGATTGGTTGTATAACATGCCTTGAATGAATGAATGTGGATGTGTTGTATGAATAGTGTATATCGGATGGATATTAGAAGGGAAAGGGTAATTTTAGAAATTGTTGTAAATTTGGAATTTATAAATTGGACCTGCGTGTCCAGCCTTATCTCTTTATCTCTTTGTATTCTCTTCTCACCTAATTCCCCTCAATGTAAATGAGGTTTCTCTTATTGTATTATGTAATTGGGTAGTAGTAGAATAGTGCTAGCGGGGAGAGGAAAGGAGTGATTTGTTCTAGGAACAAGTTGTTTATATATCCATCGCATCCGATATACTATTAATTTACTTTACGCGCTTTATGATGTTTTAGAAGCATGCTTAAGGGTGTATGTTGATGAGACCTAACAAAGATAATAAATTGGTTGCCAATTACGCAAAAATCCCTCAATCTATATTAAGCGATTATCCTTCCATTGAATGATTCTTGTTCAAGATCCAATTGGCATTGGTTTGTTGGCCAAAGTCAAGACCTTGTCAATTAGGATGTACTTGAATCATGAGAGTTTTGTTCCATATCGGTGTCTAGTCCAAGTTGTGATTTGTTGGCCAAAGTCAAGATCACTTCTTGTCCAAAGACATTGATTACGAAACTTTCCTTGTCAATGGGTCCCGCTTAACTGGAATCATTAGGTTTGTTGTGCCAAAGCCAAGGCCTAGATGATTCGGAGGATAAGGTTAGGAAAATGTATTAGATACATTGACATAAGTATTGTACATATGTTTAGGACTTGGATGTCCACCTGACCGGATCTAGGAATTGGATTGGATCCAATTGATCTGAGAGATCTACCTAGTTAAGTAGCATACAGCTTGTTGGCCAAAGTCAAGGTTGTGTGTTATTTAACGGGATCCTAGCCCACTAGGAAATAGGATTTCCCGAGTTCTCAACGGAGGGTTAGAGACTTGATGAAAATAGTGGGAGGCTAGTATGTGAATTTGCAATTTCGTTCAGATACTTTGCCTTACGCGTCTTTCAAAATTATTTCGTCTATTTTATTCAAATTAGTTGGACTAATACATTGTTATTTTTTCTGTAACAGTTTGACTGTACCCATTTCATCGTCAACTAAATAGTTAGACTATTGTGGTTGAGATGGCTAGCAAGGGAAATGTGCGTGACATCATCATGGGTGATAATGTCTTTAAAGGCACAAACTTCGCTGACTGGGAAATGAACCTCAAGATAGTACTTGGGGCTGAGAGGCTACTGTACACTATACAGACACCTCTCCCGCCTAGACCCACTGATCCGCTTGAGCTGGAGTTATGGAAAACTCACAGCGAGGATTGTGACACAGCTCAGGCTGTTATGTTAGCTTCAATGACTCAACACTTTCGTCGCCAGAATAGGGACTTGGATCCTTATAACATGATGGCTAGACTGCAAGATCTCCACCGCACCAACAAGCGGATGGAGAGGTATGAGTTAGTGAAGAAACTCTTCCGCACCCGAATGACTGAAGGCACATCAGTTGAGGTCCACGGGGCTCAAATGATTGCCGATATTGATGAGTTGGCCAATATGGGAATAGTCTTGGAGGCTGAGCTGACTGTAGATTTGATCTTACAATCACTTCCCGATACTTGGAAACAAATCATAATCAACTATAAGTTGATGGATACCGATGACACTCTTGGAGAGCTGTTATCCATGCTGAAGGAGTCTGAAAAAGAACTCCTAAAAGGGGGCAAGCGCGAGGCGCACTATGCATCGACCTCTCAGGGGCCAAGGGCTGGGCCCAAGGCAACTGGAGGGGTGAAGAAGAGGAAATATAAAAACAAGGGTAAAGGCAAGTTGACAAAGGCTTCTGGGAAGCCAAGGGACAAATCTCAAGATGTCTGCCTCAAATGCGGCAAAAAGGGTCACTGGAAACGTGACTGCCGAGTGGGCAAAGGACAGAGGGAGGATATCAAGGCAGGCAAGGCACCAGCCTCTGGTATGTTTGTTATTGAAATAAATATGACTACTTCAAGTCTTAAAAATTGGATTTTTGATTCTGGTTGTGCTGCTCATATTTGTACTGATTTGCAGGATCTGCAGAATAGCAGGATGCTGGCTTCAGGGGAGGTTGACCTACGAGTCGGAAACGGAACATCAGTTGCTGTTTTGGCTGTAGGGACTTTTGTTTTAGAACTGCCCTCGGGGCATGTACTTAAACTTTTGAACTGTTATTATATACCTAGTTTAACTAGGAATATTATATCTGTATCTTTGTTAACCCAGCATGGGTACACTTTTGTATTTAGAAACACTGGGTGTTATTTATATAAAAATGATGCAGAAATATGCACTGCCGTTGCAAATAATGGTCTTTATATTTTGAATATAAATGAATCTCCTAAACGTAAAATGACAAACAAAAGGCTCAAAATGAGTAATCTAAAAGATGAAGCTTACATGTGGCATTGTCGTCTAGGACACATCAACAAGACTCGCATATCCACACTTTCGAAGAATGGGTACTTGGACGGATTTGATCCTAATTCATATGATGTCTGCGAATCTTGTCTTTTAGGCAAAATGCCTAAATCACCTTTTAGCGGTAAAGGTGAACGTGCCACAGAACTGTTAGCCCTCGTTCATAGTGACGTTTGTGGGCCCATGTCTAGCCAGGCTAGAGGTGGATATCTTTACTTCGTAACCTTTACGGATGATGCATCTCGTTATGGTTATGTGTATCTAATGAGACACAAGTCGGAAACTTTTGAGAAATTCAAAGAGTTTCGACACGAAGTAGAAAACAAACAGGCAAGAGTATTAAGACATTGCGGTCAGACCGTGGTGGGGAATACTTAAGTTATGAGTTTCAAGATTACTTGAAAGAATATGGTATTCTTTCACAGTGGACTCCTCCTGGAACACCGCAATTGAACGGTGTGTCTGAACGGAGAAACCGTACCTTGTTAGACATGGTAAGGTCGATGATGAGTCGCACTGAGCTACCAATATCCTTCTGGGGATACGCTTTATACAGTGCAGTACTTATTTTGAATAAGGTTCCGTCAAAGTCTGTTGAACAGACTCCATACGAGTTATGGACAGGAAGGAAACCGGGTTTCTCTTTCCTGAAGATTTGGGGATGCTGGGCATATGTTAAACGTTTGGAAGGAACCAAACTAGAACCCAAATCAGATAAATGCCTTTTCGTGGGATATCCTAGGGAAACCAAAGGATATTACTTCTATCACCCACAAGAGAACAAAGTATTTGTTGCTCTGCATGCATTTTTCCTTGAGAAGGAATTTCTAGATGCAGTGGTAAGTGGGAGGAAAGTAGAACTCGATGAAAATCGTAGTGATACTGTTCCTGGCAATGAATCAATGACGGAACATGAACAGACCATCCGGGATGAGTCTGTACCACAATCTTCATATACACAAGGACCGCGTAGGTCGGAGAGAGTCAGGACAATACCTGAGAGGTATGGGTACCTGATCTCGCCTCATGTAGATATTAATCTTATTGAGGATAATGAACCGACTACGTATGAGGAAGCAATACAGGATATTGATTCCGCTTTATGGCAAGATGCCATGAAGTCCGAGATGGATTCCATGTATGCCAACCAAGTTTGGACACTGGTTGATGCGCCAGAAGGCGTAAAGCCTATTGGATGCAGATGGATCTTCAAGAAGAAGACCGACATGGATGGCAACGTGCAAACATACAAAGCTAGGCTTGTAGCAAAGGGGTATCGTCAACAATATGGTGTTGATTATGACGAAACTTCTCACCCGTTGCCATGATTAAATCCATTCGGATAATGCTTGCAATAGCTGCATATTTCGATTACGAGATATGGCAGATGGACGTTAAAACCGCTTTCCTTAACGGAAACCTTTTGGAGGATGTTTATATGCAACAGCCTGACGGTTTTATCGTACCTAGACTTGCAAACAAGGTTTGTAAGTTAAATCGATCCATTTATGGATTGAAGCAAGCATCACGGTCATGGAATCAGCGTTTTGATGAGATCATAAAAGAATATGATTTCGTGCAAAATGAAGATGACCATTGTGTATACAAGAAGGTTAGTGGGAGAGCACTTACTTTTATTGTCCTTTATGTCGACGACGTATTGCTTATAGGCAATGACATTCCCATGCTAACGTCGGTGAAAGCTTGGCTTTCATTAAAATTCTCCATGAAAGATCTGGGAGAAGCAGCCTTTATTCTTGGAATAAAGATCTACCGGGATAGATCTAGAAAGCTGCTTGGACTCTCCCAGAGTACATACATTGATAAAGTGTTGAAGCGATTCAACATGGAACAATCCAAGAGGGGATTGGTTCCAATGGTACGTGGTACCTCTCTGTCTAAGGACATGTGTCCTAAGACTCAGGAAGAGAGAGACAACATGAGTCGGATACCGTTCGCCTCGGCAGTCGGATCGATCATGTATGCCATGATATGTACACGACCTGATGTCTCATGTGCTTTGAGCATGTGCAGTCGCTATCAGGCCGATCCAGGTGAAGGTCACTGGATAGCAGTTAAGAATATCCTTAAGTATCTTAAACGAACTAAGGATGCTTTCTTAATTTATGGAGGTGGAGAACTTGCGGTATCTGGGTATACCGATGCAAGTTTCCAAACCGACAAGGATGACTACAAGTCGCAATCCGGGTACATTTTTTGTTTGAATAACGGAGCAGTGAGCTGGAAATCTTCCAAGCAAGATACTGTTGCCGATTCAACAACAGAAGCGGAGTACATCGCTGCATCTGAAGCAGCAAAGGAGGCAGTTTGGATCTGAAAGTTCCTAATCGGATTAGGAGTAGTTCCATTAGCAGCTGAGCCCGTTCCATTGTATTGTGACAATAACGGGGCTATAGCGCAGGCTAAGGAACCAAGGTCTCATCAACGGTCCAAACATGTTCTTCGACGTTACCATCTGATTCGGGAGATTATACATCGTGGCGATGTAAAGGTCGAGAAGGTCACATCAGATGACAACATTGCAGATCCGCTGACGAAGGCTGTTCTTCAGCAAGTTTTTGAACGACACATACATAGTTCGGGTATTAGATGCTTGAGTGACTGGCTATAGGCCAAGTGGGAGATTGTTAGACATTATGTCCCATAGCGTCACTATTTGTAAATGATATTGTATTATTGTACAAAATTAACTATGTGATAATGAAATTGCCTTTTGCCGTTTTGTAATATTATTTACTTTGATATATAAATGGCGAAAGTCCATATGATTAATACCGGATTGAGATGATATGAGACAGTATCAATCCATAAAGGTTTAATCATTAAATATCCCTAGTCGGAGTATTATCGAGATCGGACATCGATAATGCGGAATAGACTAGTGTTGCGCTTGTGCACGTTGTGAGGCACAACGGCATAGTTCTCATATATTTAAGTATTGGATACTTATGCAAGTGCGATAGGAGGTTGTGTTTTACCGATGGTACGGAAAACAGCTTCGCTCTGGATAGACCCCGCGGAATCCCATTGGTAGTATGTCTGCGTGTCTATGGGAGGCCGCATCAGGGTAGGTGTATATGGTCTTAACCTGAGACTTACATCGCTAGTACTTGCGACAATCGGTAAACTTTGGTTTTGGTGGTTGGGGACCTTAACCGGTTCTGTGTACACCTCTTCTGGGTTTATCGAGAATCGTAGTGTACTGGATGTGATGTCGAGATGGAAGTATCACTTCAGACATATGGAGATGATGATCACGCAGGACACAGAACTAGTACTCTATAAAAGGTTGCAACCGTCGGGACAATATGACCAGGTCAGGATTGTCCGATTTAAAGAGACTAGTTGCTTGATGTCCGATATATGTTTCGTACGGGGCAGACACATCTCCAGCCCCAGGCCTAACATGTGATCGTCCGATACTGGATCGATGTACGCAATACTACGGTATACTACGCTTGATATAGATCTTATATTCCTATAAGAATATTTCTGGAGAATTGGGTAGGCATGGCGCTTTGCTAGAAGCCAACCTTGTCTTGTGAATCGGTGTAAACGTAATACGAGGTACGTACGTGTTCGGATTATCCGACGACCGTATTTACTGCCAAAATATCCGGAGATCTCTTGGGTCGCTTCCTGAAGATTCACCAATGACGTATGATTCAAACTCGATTAATCTTGGATTAATTACGGAGAGACTTTATCTTGGGTAAAGTACTAAATAAGAGAGAGAACGATTAGTTTAGAATTAATCGTAAAATTATATATTCGATATAATAATCGAAATTCGATTTCGACGCGAAATTAAAATTAGATTTTAATTCGGGCAAACGAGTTAATTTAGAATTAATTCGTTAGCGACGTAAATAATAATTTCGCTAGGCGCAATTATTTATTTAAATTCGATTTAATTAACGTCGCGACGTAAGTTCGGTATTTCGGAAATATCGGACCCGAACGCGTGAGTGCACGTGGGCCCACTTTCATTTGGAAACGTGTGGGGCCCACATGACACATGTCATTATTTGCATTATTTAATTGTTGATGTATTGCATGGAGATAGTGTACAATGCACTCAATGGTTTTGCATGGAAATTGAGTGTTTGACACTCTAAGCCATTGCATGGATTTGTGTCATAAGTTTATTATTATTTAATAAATATTATGGCATAAATATAAATTGATTTTTGTAACAAAAAATCATTCTCCTCTCCCTCTCAAATTACCGAAACAGTGAGCAAGTTTTGGGTCTCCATTTTCTTCATTTTTTGTGGCAAGACTAGAAGAAATGTACAAGTTTGGAACTTTAATACACAACTTTGGCTAGCACCATCAAGGGATCATACAAAGGTGTTATGGGAAACTCATCTTAGAGCTTGGAAGGATCACATTGCTTGGAGCTTCTCTTTTCATCTTGGCCGAAACCTCACTGCACTAAGGAGGAAGTTTTTGTTTCATCAACGCATCCGCATTCCGATCTTTGTGAGTATGATTCCGCCATACTTCAATATTGTTCATTCTATTATATATATATTTTGCTTGTGCTTTTGATCTTGGGACATGATTAGATTTTCCAACACCTAGCCCACTAGGAAACACGGTTTCCCGAGTACTCGATAGAGGGTTTAGAGGCTCGCCGAAAATTAGTGGAAGGAAAATATTAGATTTGCAATATTCATTTAGTTACTTACCATACGGCTCAATCAAATATCATTCGTCAAATAAATTAAATATTAGTTGCTAATATTTAAATAGTTGTTTAAAACAGTTGGACTGTATTCAAACTAATTCAATAAATAGTTGATTTTATAATTGGATTATAGTAATCAATATAATGGAATTTTACAAATTAAAAGTATAGTTGATTATATAGTTGGACTATAGTAATCATTATATTAAAAAGTACCTGACATTGTTGATTAAATAGTTAGACTATTAGAATCAAGATAAATTGAAAGATTAGTGTTTAAAACATAATCCTAGGGAAAATATGTTTAAACGACTTTATTTTTCTAACTGGGAATAAAATTTCAGGATAGTCTTGGAAACTAAGAAGTTACTTTATTTGATAAAATAACATCTTAGGCCTAAGCCCGGAGTTAAGCAAATAAGTAGAGCATGATCTTTGGAAGATTCATGTATTGATAACTTTAGTGCTTAATCTATTATACTTGTCAAATAGACTCCTTAATTTCTTAATCAGAACTAAGGATTAGATCCTTAAGTATGATAATGAAATTGAAGGATCTTAATAGATCTAATTTAGTTCTTTGAAGTACTTAATTGCAATAGTAAACTCTTAGAGAGTTAATGACTATGCTCAAGAAGCCAAAGCCAAAGTTTGAAGACGGGCAAGTAGCGCAAGGCGCATCTAACTTTCATATTCTAGAAGGCCAAGGCTATGCCGAAGGCTTTTGGGATGTGGAAAAGGGCAAAGGCAAAATCATTATAATCTTCTAGGAAGACAAATGACATATCCCAAGATGTCTGTCTAAATTGTGGCAAACGGGATCGCGGAAGCGAGACTGCCGAATGGACAAGGCAGACATGAAGGAATTAAAGACGGGCAAGGCTCTGACTTCAAAGATATTTGTCATAAAATGTTCACTACTAGTATTAAAATTGGATTTTAGATACTAAATAGTGGTACATAAATATATGTACTGATGTGCAGAATCTTCTATGAGCAGGATACTGGCTTCAGATGAGATAAATCTGCGAATCGGAAACGGGACGACAGTCGCTGTTTTAATCGTAGATACCTAAGTTTAAGAACTACCCTCGGGTACGTCCTTAAATTAGGAAACTGTTATAATGTAACTAGTTTGACTATAAATATTATCTCCATATCGAGTATAACTCATTGCAAGTAGACCTTTATATTCTAGAACACTAAAGTGTTTTATTATATAAAGATGATATTGAGATAAACACATTAGATGTGAATAATAGTATTTATATTTTGAATATAAATAAATCTCAAACATATAACTTGACAAACAAGTAGCTCAAACTGATTTGATCAGTTAAGACTTATCAGTGGCAGTTTTGTCTGGGACACTTTAAATAAGACTCGTATATCCACACTTTCGAAGAGTGGATACTAGGACGAATTTGATGCTATTCAAATAAAGTCTACGAATCTAGTTTATTGGGCGAAGTGCCTAAAATACCTTTTACTTGGTAAAAGTGTAAGTGCCATCGATCTGTTAGCCCTCGTTCATAGTGACGTAAGTGGGCCCATATCTAGCTAGGCTAGAGGTGGATATGAATATTTCGTGTCCTTTACGGATGGTGCATATCGTTATGGTTATGTGTTTCGTTTGAAACACGAATCGAAAACTTTTAGAGTTTCGACACGAATTAGACAAACAGATCGGCTAAAGTATTATTTCGTCACAGTTAGACCATGATGAAAATACTTAAGCAATAAGTTTCTCAAATACTTGAAAGAGTATAGTATTCTTTCAATGAGGACTCCTTCCAGAACACGTCAGTTTGATGGTGTGTCCGAACGGAGAAACCGAATTTTGTTAGACATGATAAGGTTAATCATGAGTCGCTCTGAGCTACCATTTCCTTCAACGGATAAACATTAACAGTGTAATACTTATTTTGAATACGGTTCCATATAAATCTGTTTGACAGACTTCATATTAGATATGAACAGGAAAGAAACCGGGTTTCTCACTCTGGATGATTTGGGAATGCTAGACATACGTTTGGATGATACCAAACTAGAACCCAAATCGGATAAGTGCCTAATTGTAGGTTATCATAGGGAAACCAAAGTATAGTACTTATACAACTCACTAGAGAACAATTTAATTGTTGCTTACCATGCGGTTTTTCCTAAGAGGAATACCGATATGCAGTGGTAAGTGGGAGGATAGTAAAACTCGATGAAAATCGGAGTAATACTGTTCTAGGCACTGAGTCCTTAATGGACCACAAACAGTTAATCTAGGATGAAACTGTACCAGTAATCTTCGAATACACAAGAACCGCGTAGGTCAGAGAGAGTTAGAAAACAACCTGGGGTATGGGTTTCTGATCTCACCTCATAAATATGTCAATCTTTTTGGGAATACCAACAGACTACGTATGAGGAAGTGATACAAGGTATCGACTCCCAATTATGGCAAAGTGCCATAAAGTCCGAAATGAATTCTATGTATACTAACTATGTTTGGACACTAGTTGTTATACCGGAAGGCATTGTGCCTATTGGTACTATATAAGTCTTCAAGGAAGACATACATGGATGGCAACATACCAACGTACTAAGCTATGTGTAGGACACAGAACTTGGGCGACGCATGCTGTTCTAGACTCAGGGCCTAGTTGAGAGTACGGAGTAGTCCGCGGGGAACTAAACTGGAGAATAATGGAGTCGCCATCCGGTGTGAACCGGGACAAAGATTTAAGGCCGCACTCACCCCTCGCAAGGGAAGACCTCAAACCGTTGGGTTCGGAATGGTCCCTTACTTATGTCATTGTGACGATATAATTTATGCAATAGATCAACCGCATCTACTCAATAATCATGTTCAAAGGTCACTTAGATCTAATATGCTTCCGCTAAATAAATCCTAATCTAAGTTTGCATGCTTGAAAGTAAGTCTTTAAACAAAAAACACGCAATATCACACATTGAACACATTGAGCCATCAAACCAACATAAACAAATAATTACTTAAACATGAATATAAACTAAACTAAACATCATGCATAACGAGTAAAGAAACAACATGTCTAAATAACATAATCATGCTTTAAAATTAAATGACGAAACTAAATTAAATCATACTTCAAATAAAAAATAAATAACCTATAAACTCTAATATGCTCAAATACAAATTTGGATGAGACGAGATATTTGTATCTTAAGTGGTATGTGGCGTTGTATCCTGAGTGCAGACCATACTACCGTCCATTCGGAATTGGCTACGGAATTTACGTCCGGGTTTCCATCCGATATACCACAAAAGGGAACACATATCCCGCTCATCCAACAATCATATCATGCCTCAAACGACTCTCATGTAATAATATTTTAAAATAAATAAAATAAAACGAAAGAAGATAAGTAAAAAGGTGCCCTCAGGTCTAACCTCTTTTGTCGTCTCAAGAAAGGGCGTTACACGTCCGTTGGATGGTGATTGATCCGATGCTTTTTCCGATTTGTCCACTCAACATCTTTCCTCGTTGTTTTGATGCTTGGGCTGCTGTTTTAAGTCTGTTTTGCTGCTGTTTTGCTGCTACGTTTCAGGTCGCTGTTTTGGTCGTTTTGGGACTGTTTTGGGTGATTTGGGAGGCCAAAGGGGTGCGGTTTTTAGTGATTTTTAGGAGGGTTTTGTGTAGTTTTTTTAGTGCAGTTTTTAGGTGTTTCGAGAGCTATTTGAGGGCTAAATTCACTACAAAACCGATCAGGTCAGTGGGCGGATTTGCGGCAGTAAAGGTGCAGTGCAGTGAGTGTTTTTGAGACTGTTTCAGGCGTGTAATTGGAGCTGTGTTTGGAGGGTGTTTTTACGACTTTAGGGCTGTATTTGAGGCTTATTTTGGTGTGTTTTGGGGCTGTGAATGGTGGCTTGAATGGCGGCAAAAGGGGCTGTGAAACGAGTGTTGGGCGTGAATGGTATTGGTTGTGGTGGTGAAGATACGACAAAGCTAGGTATTTTTCTTCAAGGATGCGGCAATGGAGGCTTCAGGGGGATGCTTTGGCGTGTGATAGAGGCTAGGGAGAGTGCTTTAGGCGTGCTTGAGGGAGGTATATGAGCTAGGGTTGTGAATGGTGGTGAGGGGTTCTTTTTATAGGCAAAGGAGAGGAGGCTTTCCTTATTTGAATAGGAAAGAATCTCATAATTGGTTTTTCATAAGGAAAGGATCTCCTTATTTAGGATGGTGATTGGATTTGATTTGGTAGGGATTTGATTTGATTTCTTTTATTTAGGTAAGGATTTTACAAGATTTTAGCATGTGATAAATATGCATTTACCTAAATAAAGAGGCTTTGGGCGTGAATCATCCTCCCTTGGGCGTGGACTTGGCTTGACTTGGTGGGCTTGGGTATTTTGGGTTTGGTTTGGGTTTGGTAAGTGGTCTATGGGGGTTTTGGCCTGAGATAAGCTTTGAAATGGAAGTCCAACAAGCAACCGAAGCTAAACAACTTGGATAAATCCACCAAAAATTCTGTTTTCCAACTTTACCCTTCCAACATCCGTTTCCAGCGACTTTCATGACTAAAGAGGTAGTTGTCTCCATACGAGACTCATCATCGGGTCTTATATGAAAAAATGCAGTGCCTACGGTCGCCCCCACTTTGATGGGACTTGTGCAATGTGTGACAATGACAATCCTATCAAAGTACGTGCAATGCATTTTTACTTACCTAGCTCGCCATCTGCCACATGGTCTGCCTGCTGTGTTGAGTTGATATGATGTTGGGGTGCTTCGACCCCTGGTCCATTCCCGAGCCGTTGATGTGATGATGTGATATGGTCCATTCCCAAACCATCACCATGATGTGGTCCATTCCCGAACCGATCTCCATTCCCGGAGTGTTACTGTGATGTGGTGTGATGAGGTCCATTCCCGAACCGATCTCCATTCCCGAACCGATCTCCATTCCCGGAGTGCCATTCGCAGTTGTGTCTCCATACGCGGAGTGCCATACCTAGCCTGCTAAACCCCAAACCTGTGGTGTCGCGGTTGTGTCTCCATACCCAGAGTTCCATACCCGACGTGCTAAATCCCATACTCGAGGTGTCGTAGTTGTGTCTTCATTCCCGAAGTGCCATACACGGCATGCTAAACCTCATACCCGAGGTGTCATGGTTGTTTCTCCATACCCGGAGTGCCATATCCGGCATGCTAAACCCCATACCCGAGGTGTCATGGTTGTGTCTCCATACCTAGAGTGCCATATCCGGTGTGCTAAACCCCATACCTGAGGTGTCGCGGTTTGTCTCCATACCCAGAGTGCATACCCGGCATTCTGATGATGTATGGGCCTCAACCCTGGGACTCATCCTGAAAATCGATACTGATGTAGGCCTCGCCCCCCAAACTTATACTGATGTGGGCTTCGCCCCCAAACTGATACTAATGTGTGCCTCGCCCTAGACTGATACTGATGTGGGCCTCGCCCCCAAACTGATACTGATGTGATAGTTCATTCCTGAACCAAGCTATAATGTCTCTCACGAGATAATCTTGATATCTAAACATATTTTCATCTTCAATAGATGCTTCGTGTCGAAACCAGAGAACCTTCAAAGTACTTAATACACTCAAATCCGCTTGTCTGAATGAGTGATCTGAACTAGACTCCTAGTGTATATGTGCCAAGGCTCATTCGCAGCTTAATCATTAAGTAAGCCAACTCGATGAATTTGTCTAAGAGAATTGGATCAGTGGGTCTAACCAACCAAGATGTCTTGATCATACTCTGTGATTACTTTCTCATACTCAACATGATATGGTTTTCTTCTTCTTTTCTTTCGTCTCTTTCTTTTCATTTTGAACTTTCTTTTTCTTTATTTTTTCTCTTTTCTTTCTTTCTCTCTTCTCGACACACCTACCCTTTAAGATAGCATTTCTCCTCATGGTGGTCCTAGTACTCGCCCATGGGTAGCTTCAAGCTTATTGGTTATAGGTGGTCTATTTTGTTTTTTGTTTTTGCTTTTCTTTTCAGAGACTTTTTCTTTGTTTGCAACCATATCATATATCCTAGCATAAGTAAGCCAGGATAGACATCTAGGCAAACAGTCATTCACTGATCTGCCATCTCTTCAACTAATCATCTCACCGACCACTCAGACTTCTACCACTAAGATCCCATAATCAAGTGCTCACGAGTCTAGCCGAGATCAATCACTCAGAATACCGGACGATGGCGCATCTCGCACTTATCATTTCTAAGGTTTCATCTTACAGCAAATAATATCATCACCGAACATATGCCTAACCATCAAGGACTTTTCTCTCTTTCTCTCTTTTTTTTACTCACTCACTCCACGGAATTCTTCCTTTCCACTGCTGATAATGTGGGCTTCGTCCCCTAGGATTGCTTCCCAAAACTGATACTGATATGGGCCTCAACCCTGGGATTCCTTCCCGAAACTGATGCTGATTCATTCCTGAAACTGATGTGGGCCTCAACCCCGCGATTCATTCCTGAAACTGATGTCACTGTACTGTTGCTGCTTCTGGTTGGCTTGCCTTTTCCACTTTCTCTTTTTCTTCTTTGAAACATGTGATTACAAAATAGAACAAACACAAAAAGGAATGCAAGTGTGTTACGTGTATGCATGCATGAATGGACCCCCTACTCCATTGGGTTAGGTCTTCTGCCAGTCCCCTCGATGATCACTCGGTCTTCCTCAGGTAAAGTACAGCTTCAATTTGTCTATATTGTTCGGCTCGGTGAATTCGTTCCCTTCCAAGTCTGATAACCCCACTGCCCCATTTCCCATTACTTTCTGGACTATGTAGGGTCTTCTCAGTTGGGTCTGAATTTTCCTCTCAGATCTGTCATTGACGGCTTCGACTGCTTTAGTACCAAGTCTCCCTTTCTGATCTTGGTAGGACGCACCTTCTTGTTGAATGCTCGGGCCAATCTCTTCTGGTATAACTGCATGTGACATAAGGACTTCATCCACTTCTCATCTAGTAATGCCAACTATTCGAACCTCTGCGAGGCCCATTCATGCTCAGGTAATTATGCTTCTGCTAATACTCGTATAGACTATATCTCAACTTCTACTGGTAGTACCGCTTCCATTCCATAGACCAAAGAATAAGGGGTGGCTCTTGTTGCCGTTTTTACTGAAATTCTGTACCCCCACAGGCCATACGGTAGCTTATCAGCCCAATCTTTGTAGTTCTCTGTCATTTTGGCTAACATCCTCTTTATCATCTTGTTGGTTGCCTCGACAACCCCATTTGCCTGCGGTCTGTACGATGACGACTTGTGATGTCCTATCTCGTACCTCTGTAGCATTACCTTTGTTTCTCCTTGAAACTGTACCCCGTTGTCCGTCACTACGTGATACGGCATTCCATATCGACAAATGATGTTCCGAGCTATGAAATTTGACATCTGTTTTATTATGACGTTGAGAAATGACTCAACTTCCTGTTAGACAATTATGACCCATAGCGTCACCGTTTGTAAAAGACATTGTGTTTTGTACAAAATTGACTATGTAATATTGAAATTACCTTTTATCATTTCGTAATTCATTTACTATTACATATAAATGGTAAAAGTCCATATGATTAGTTCCAGATTGAGATGATATGAGACAGTATCAATCCATAAGGTTTAATCATTAAATATCCCTAGTCGTAGTATTATCGAGACTGGACATTGATAATGCGGAATAGACTAGTATTGCACTTGTGCGCGTTGTGAGAGCATAACGACACAGTTCTCATATGTTTAAGTATAGGATACTTATGCAAGTGCGATAGGAGGTTGTGTTTTACCGATGGTACGGAAAACAGCTTCGCTCTGGATAGACCCCGCGGAATCCCATTGGTAGTATGTATATGTGTCTAAGGGAGTCCGCGTCAGGGTAGATGTATTTGGTCTTAACCTGAGACTTACATTGCTAATACTTGCGACAATCGGTAAACTTTGGTTTTGGTCGTCCAGGGCTTTAACAGGTTCTGTGTACGCCTCTATTGGGTTTATCGAGAATCGTAGTGTATTGGATGTGATGTCAAGACGGAAGTGTCACTCCAGACATATGGAGATGATGATCACGCAGGGATTCATAACTCGTTCTCTATTGTGTTGCAACCATCGGGATAATGTGACAAGGTCATGATTATCCGATTCAAAGAGACTAGTTGTTTGATATCCGATATGTGCTTCGTACGGGGCAGACACTATTCCAGCCCCAGGCCTAGCACGTGACATCAGATACTGGATCGAAATACGAGATACTAGGTATTCTACGTCTGACATAGATTATATATTCCAGTAAGAATATTTCTGGAGAATTGGGTAGGCACGGTGCTTTGCTAGAAGCCAACCATGTCTTGTAAATCGGTAAGCACGTAGTACGAGGTACTCGCTTTATCGGATAGTCCGATTACCGGATTTACTGCCAACATATCCAGAGATCTTTGGGTCGCTTCCCAAGGATTCACCGATGACAGTTGACTTAAATTGGAATTAATCTGGGATTAATTAAGAGAGAGAAAATTAATCTGGGATTAATATGGGCTTTGTTTAATCTGGGATTAAAAGTGTACAGTGGCGAAAGAACGCGATTAATTTGGAATTAATCGGTAAAATAATTTAATAGTTAAATTTGATTTTTCTATTTAATTTATTCAAACGGGCTAAAATTGATATATCGGATATATTAAAATGGATTGGATTCATTACGAGATTAAAGTCGGACTTTAATGCGAACGAACGAATAATTTAGAATTAGTTCGTGAACGACGTTCGTAATATATTTACGAGGCATCGTTATTTAATTAATTGGATTTAATTATTTAGCGACGAAGGATCGTTTAATCGGATTAAACGGAACCGAGCCGCGTCAAATGCCCGTAGAGATATTTGAATTTCGATTCAAAATATTGGAGCCAAAAGTGTGGTAGGTGTTCCCACCACACAACCACCTTGTTTTGCCTTTATGTAAACCACTTACCAATCTCTACCTTGTATTGGGTAAAAGGTGAAATGGTTTCACTTTTTGGTAAATAACAAAAGGGGCATTTCATTTGTTGTAACACTTGACACAAACCAAAAAACACAAAAACCCTAAGGACTCCTCCTTGGCCGAATTTGAGTGCCTCTCTTCTCTTTGATTTGATTTTTCAAATCAACAAAGCTAGCACTTTGGAAGTGAACAAAGGTGATAGGGAAACTCCTCAATAGCTTGGAATCATCTTAAAGCTTGGATTCATCCTAAAGCTTGGATCTTGGAGATCTTGGATCTCAAAATTTTTAAAAGCTCCAACACTCATTGTAAGTATATTCCGCACCTTATAATGATCAACTCTTATATTATGCATGCTTATTAGATCCTTATAATGTTCTAGGAACACTAACACTTCCACCCATTTGAAAAGTAGTCTACTTCCACTACTATGAAGCGATGTCCGTTTGACTGTGTGGTCAAATTTCCTCGATAATATCAATTCCCCATGCTGAGAAATGCCACGGCTCTGACAGCCCGTGCAACTCTGTGTGCAACAAGTGGTTCAAATTACCTTGTGATTGACAATCATGACAGTGTTTTACCAGCTTCGCACAGTCAGCTTCCATGGTTGACCAGTAAAAGCCTTGTCTCACTATCTTACGGGACAAGTTCAACCCATTCATATGCAGTCTGCATACTCCGGCATGTATTTCTTCCATTGCCTTTAGAGCTTCTTCCTTCTTCAACACTTCAGCAGGATACCATTCGCTTGTCTTTTGTAAAGTTCTCCCTTCAAACTTACAAACTGAGAAGCCAACATCTAGATGGCTATCATGTCCTTTCTGCTCGCATCTACCGGGAATTCCCCCCGTTCTAGATATCTCTGAATGTCATAATACCAAGGTTTCCCATCATCGACCTCTACTTCTAATATCCTTTCTATCTCATAGACGGGTCTGTTTGCTGTCGTTAACACTAGAGGTCTCATCACCAACTTCTCCAGATTTTCCCAAGTCGCGGGTAGTGTAGCTAACGCGTCCGCCATTTGATTCTCTTCTAATGGCAAATGCTGGAACTTACAATCGGGGAGGGCTTGTGCCAAACTCCTGAGGTGGAATAAGTACGGTTTAAACTAGTCTTCCTTCAATTCCCATTCTCCTTGCATCTGTCGGATTACCAACATCGAGTCTTCGTAGACTTCTACATCTTAGCTTTCAAGGCTATCAGTGCCTTCAGTCCAAAGGCGCATGCCTCATACTCAGCCATGTTATTGGTCACTCCGAACGTCTCCTCTAATTTCTTCCGCTCCTCAGAGGTAACCTCTCATACGATTAAGACCTCATTGGGGCGTTCAAGCACACCAAGGTTAAATGTGTTCATTTTGGTTAAGTCGATGTCAAATATACTCAAATCGTTCAAGTTGAAAGGAAAAGACTCAGGCAAGTAAGCAAAATGAATGTCTTTATTATTAATGGATACGAGATCACAATTGAATAAGATCATGAAAACAAACATCCATATGATTTGTAATTTTGTCTTCTTCCGTCTTCTAGCTTTTTTCGGACATCAGATCTTCTAACTGCTATAATTCTTCTTCCCATTCACTTTTCCATTTTTGCTCCGTTTCATTCTTACTATTGTTTCCCCATATCCCTATGCAGGAAGCTTGGTGGTCGTGAGTTTGGAGGACAGTGCTATCGAGTTGTTCTTTTTCTGGGTCGGGTATTTTATGGGAGTCGATGAGGTTCTGGATCTCATGCATGAGGCGGGTGCATTTGTCAGTTTTGTGGCCTCTTTGCTGGTGGAGGTAACAGTAGAGGTTCAAGTCAATGTAGCGTGGCACAGGGTTGGGAAGTTGTTTAAGTTCTAAGGAACTTAGGATTCCTTGCCTTTTTAGCACTTCAAACACATTTGACAAAGGTCTACCAAAATTAGAGAATCACATGTTCCTGATAGGGGCGACCTCAGAAGGAGTGGGCTTGGTCCCTGAAGATCCCATAACGGTCTTTCTATTCCTGTTGCAGAACTTTCTATCATTGGCTATACGGGGTATGGTCAAACTAGCCACATCGGCGGTCAAAGCTTGCAACTGCTCGGTAACCTTGGCGAGATTAGTTTCCAGGTAGTTCATGCGAGCTTTTTACCGATTTACTAGACAAGGTTGGCTTCTAGAAAAGTGCCATGCCTACCCAATTCTCCAGAAATATTCTTACTGGAATATACAATCTTTATCAGGCGTAGTATACCGTAGTATTACGTATTTTGATATAGTATCGGATGTCATGTGCAAGGCCTGGGGCTGGAATAGTGTATGCCCCGTACGAAGTACATATCGGATATCAAGAAACTAGTCTCTTTAAATCGGATAATCATGACCTCGTCATATTATCCCGATGGTTGCAACACTATAGAGAACCAGTTCTGAATCCCTACGTGATCATCATCTCCATATGTATGAGGTGATACTTCCGTCTTGACATCACATCCAATACACTACGATTCCCAATAAACCCAGCAGAGGTGTAAACAAAACATGTTAAAGCCCTGGACGACCAAAACCAAAGTTTACCGATTGTCGCAAGTACTTGCGATGCAAGTCTCAGGTTAAGACCAAATACACCCACCCTGAAGCGGACTCCCATAGACACAAATACATACTACCAATAGGATTCTGCGGGGTCTATCCAGAGCGAAGCTGTTTTCCGTACCATCGGTAAAACACAACCTCCTATCGTACTTGCATAAGTATCCAATACTTAAATATATGAGAACTATGTCGTTATGCCCTCACAACGCGCACAAGTGCAATACTAGTCTATTCCACATTATTGATGTCCAATCTCGATAATACTACGACTAGGGATATTTAAATGATTAAACCTTTTTGGATTGATACTATCTCAAATCATCTCAATCCGGAACTAATCATATGGAATTTTACCATTTATGTATCAAAGTAAATAAATTACAAAACGGTAAAAGGCAATTTGATTACAACATAGTTAATTTTGTACAAAAACAAAATGTCTTTTACAAACAATGACGCTATGGGTCATAACTGTCCAACAATCTCCCACTTGGCCTATAGCCAGTCACTCAAGCATCTAATACCTGAACTATGTACATGTCGCTCAAACTTTTACTGAGGAATAGCTTTCATCAGCGGATCTACCATGTTTTCATCTGATGCGACCTTCTCGACCTTCACATCACCACGATGTATGATCTCACGTATCAGATGGAAACGTCGAAGAACGTGCTTGGATCGTTTATGAGACCGCGGTTCTTTAGCCTGTGCTATAGCCCCGTTTTTGTCACAATACAATGGAACGGGCTCAGCTGCTAACGGAACAACTCCTAATCCAATTAGTAATTTTGTGATCCAAACTGCTTCCTTTGCTGCTTCAGCTGCAGCAATGTACTCCGCTTCTATCGTTGAATCAGCAACAGTCTCTTGCTTGGAAGATTTCCAGCTCACTGCTCCGTTATTCAAACAAAATATGTACCATGATTGTGACTTACAGTCGTCTTTGTCGGTTTGGAAACTTGCATCGGTATACTCAGTTACCTCAAGTTCTCCATCTCCATAGATTAAGAAAGCATCCTTAGTTCATCTAAGATACTTTAGGATATTCTTAACCGTCATCCAGTGACCTTCACCTGGATCGGCCTGATAGTGACTACACATGCTCAAAGCATAGGAGACATCAGGTCGAGTACATATCATGGCATATATGATCGATCCGACTGCCGAGGCGAACGGTATCCGACTCATTTTGTCTCTCTCATCTTGATTTTTAGGACACATGTCCTTAGATAGATAGACTCCATGTGACATTGGCAACAATCCTCTCTTGGACTGATCCATGTTGAATCTCTTCAACACTCTGTCAATGTACGTACTCTGGGAGAGTCCAAGCAGCTTTCTAGATCTATCCTGGTAGATCTTTATTCCCAGAATAAAGGCTGCTTCTCCCAGATCTTTCATGGAGAATTCCAATGAAAGCCAAGCTTTCACCGACGTCAGCATGGGAATGTCATTGCCTATTAGTAATACATCGTCAACATAAAGGACAATAAAAGTTAGTGCTCTCCCACTAACCTTCTTATATACACAAGGATCATCTTCGTTTTGAATGAAATCATATTCTTTTATAATTTCATCAAAATATTGGTTCCATGACCGCGATGCTTGCTTCAGTCTATAGATGGATCGATTTAACTTACAAACCTTGTTTGTAAGTCTAGGCACAATAAAACCGTCAGGATGTTGCATATAAACATCCTCCAAAATGTTTCCATTAAAAAAAGTGGTTTGAACGTCCATCTGCCATATCTCGTAATTGAAATACGTAGCAATAGCAAGCATTATCCGAATGGATTTAATCATGGCAACGGGTGAGAAAGTTTCATCTTAATCGACACCATGTCATTGACGATACCTCTTCGCTACAAGCTTAGCTTTGTACATTTGTACGCTGCCTTCCATGTCGGCCTTCTTCTTGAAGACCTATTTGAATCCAATAGGTTTTACGCCTTCTGGTGCATCAACCAGTGTCCAAACTTGGTTGGTATACATGGAATCCATTTCGGACTTTATGGCTTCTTTCTATAAAGTAGAATCGATATCTTATATCACTTACTCATACGTAGCCGGTTCGTTATCCTCAATGAGATTGATATCTACATATGGTGAGATCAGAAACCCATACCTCTTAGGTTGTTTCCTGACTCTCTCCGACCTACGTGGTCCTTGTGTAATAGAAGATTGTGGTACAGTCTCATCCCGGATGGACTATTCTTGTTCCGTCAAGGATTCTATGCCAGGAACAGTATCACTCTGATTTTCATCAAGTTCTACTTTCCTCCCACTAACTACTACATTTAGGACTTCCTTCTCAAGGAAAACCGCATGTAGAGCAACAAATACTTTGTTCTCTCGTGGGTGATAGAAGTAATATCCTTCGGTTTCCCTAGGATATCCTACGAATAGGCATTTATCTGATTTGGGCTCAAGTTTGGTACCTTCTAAACGTTTGACGTATGCCCAGCATCCCCAAATCTTCAGGAATGAGAAACCCGGTTTCTTTCATGTCCATATCTCATACGGAAACTGTTGAACAGACTTTGATGGAACCTTATTCAAAATAAGAATTGCACTGTTTAATGCATATCCCCAGAAGGAAATAGGTAGCTCAGTGCTACTCATCAAAGACCTAACCATGTCCAACAAAGTTCGGTTTCTCCGTTCGGACACACCGTTTAATTACGGTGTTCCAGGAGGAGTCCACTGTGAAAGAATACCATATTCTTTCAGATAATCTAGAAACTCATTGCTCAAGTATTCGCCACCATGGTTCTACCGTAATGTCTTTATACACTTGCCGGTCTGTTTTTCAACTTCGTGTCGAAACTCTTTGAATTTCTCAAAAGTTTCCGACTTATGTCTCATTAGATACACATAACCATAAAGAGATGCATCATTTGTAAAGGTTACGAAGTATTCGTATCCACCTCTAGCCTGGCTAGACATGGGCCCACAAACGTCACTATGAACAAGGGCTAACAATTCGGTGGTGCGTTCACCTTTACCGCTAAAAGGTGATTTGGCATTTTGCCTAATAAGCAAGATTCGCAAATGTCATATGAATTTGGATCAAATCCGTCCAAGTACCCACTCTTCGAAAGTGTGGATATACGAGTCTTGTTAATGTGTCCCAAACGACAGTGCCATATATAGGTTCATCTTTTTTACTCATTTTGAGCCTTTTGTTTGTTATATTATATGTTGGAGATAAATTTATATTCAAAATATAAAGACCATTATTTGCAACAGCAGTGCAAATTTCTACATCATTTTTATATAAGTAACACCCAGGTTCTAAATACAAAAGTATACCCACATTGGGTTAGCATAGATACAGATATAATATTCCTAGTCAAACTAGGTACATAATAACAGTTATCAAGTTCAAGTACATGCCCCGATGGCAGTTCCAAAACAAAAGTGCCTACGGCCAAAACAGCAACAGGTGTCCCATTTACAACACGCAGATCAATCTCCCCTGAAGCCAGTTTCCTGCAATCTGCAGATCCTGCACATCAATACATATATGAGTACCACAATCAGAATCAAAAATCCAATTTTTAAAACTAGAAGTAGTCATGTTTATTTCAATAACACATATCTGAGGCCGGTGCCTTGCCCGCCTTTGTCTCATTCTGGAGTGCCTTGTACTCGCGGCAGTCACGCTTCCAGTGACCCCGCTTGCCGCACTGGAGGCAAACATCCTGAGATTTGTCCTTAGGCTTCCCAGAAGCCTTTGACGATGTGGCCTTGCCCTTTCTTTTATGCTTCTTTTTCTTCACACCTCCAGTTGCCTTGGGCCCAGCCCTCGGTGTCTGAGATGTCGAAGCAAAGTGCACCTCGCGCTTGTTACCTTTGAGAAGCTCATTCTCAGCTTCCTTGAGAGTAGACAATAACTCTCCAAGAGTATCATCAGTGTTCATCAAATTATAGTTTATGATGAACTGTCTCCAAGAGTCGGGAGAGAGATTGCAAGGCCATGTCTATGGTAATCTTAGCCTCAAAGACTATCCCCATAGTAGCTAGCTCATCTATGTCAGCAATCATCTGTGCCACATGGGACTCAAAAGACATGCCTTCTGACATGCATGAACAGAAGAGCTTCTTAACTAACTCATATCTTTGCGACCTCTTGTTAGATCGGTGAAGATCTTGCAACCTCGCCAACATGTTATAAGGATCCAAGTCCCTGTTTTGTCAACGGAAATGCTGATTCATTGAAGCAAGCATAATAGACTGAGCAGTATCATAATCATCGTTGTGAGTCTTCCAAAGCTCCAGCTCAAGTGTCTGATCAGGTGCGGGTTTAGGCCCAAGAGGTGTCTGTATGGTGTACAACAGCCTCTCAGCTCCAAGGACTATTCTTAGATTCATTTCCCAATCGGCAAAGTTCGTGCCCTTAAAGACATTCTCGCCCATGATAATGTCTCAGACATTTCCCTTTCCTGTCATCTTGACTACAACAGTACAACTATCTAGTCAACGATATTTTGGGGTACACTCTAACGGTTACAAGAAAAATAACATTATATTAGTCCAACTAATAAAATAATTTGATGAAATAATTTGAAAGCGCGCGTAAAGTTAAGTATTTGAATGAAATTGCAAATTCAATACTAACCTCCCACTATTTTTCGGCGAGCCTCTAACCCTCTGTCGAGTACTCGGGAAACCCAGTTTCATAGTGGGCTAAGATCCCATTAAATAACACATAACCTTGACTTTGGCCAACAAGCTGTATGATATTTAACTAGGTAGATCTCGAAGATCAATTGGAGGTAGGTGGGCATCCAAGTCCGAAACACATATACAATACATATGCCAATGTATCCAATATATTTTCTTAACCTTTGTCCTCTGAATCAACTCAGCCTTGGCTTTGCACAACAAGCTTAATGATTCCAGTTAAGCGGAACCTATTGACATGGAAAGTTTCGTAATCAATGTCGATGGACAAGAAGTGATCTTGACTTTGGACAACAAATCACGACTTGGACAAGACACCGATATGGAACAAAACTCTCATGATTCAAACACATCCGCAATTGACAAAGGCCTTGACTTTGGCCAACAAACCAATGCCAACTTTGGATCTTGAGTAAGAATCACTCAACGGAAGGAAAAATCGCTTAACATTATTTTGAGGGTTTTTCACGTAAATTGGCAACCAATTTATTATCTTTGTTAAGGTCTCATCATACACCCTTAAGCATGCTTCTAAAACATAATAAGGCGCAGAAAGTAAATTAATAGCGATATACAGATGGATATTTAAACAGATTGTTCCCAGAACAAATCGCTCCATTTCCTCTCCCCGGCTAGCACTATTCTACTTTTACCCAATTACATAATACAATAATAGAAACCTCATTGCATTGAGGGGAATTAGGTGAGAAGAGAATACAAAGAGATAATAAGAGACAAGGCTGGACACGCAGGTCCAATTTATAAATTTTAAATTTACAATAATTTCCAAAATTACCCTTTCCCTTCTAATATCCATCCGATATACGCTATTCATTCATCACATCCATCTATTCATTCAAGCATGTTATTCAATCAAACTAATCAAATTAATTATCTTTGAATATTAGTGATCATCCAATGTTCAAACAATGATTTGATTTGCGCGAGTCCAACTCGTTTGAGAATAAGTACTTAAGTATGAATTCTTGAATTATATCGAACTACTCATTAAATCTAATTTAATTCATATTCAATACTAATTCAATTTAATTCCAAATTAAATAATACACTTTTAATGTGCTTTAAAGACTTAGATTCCAAATTAATCTTAATGGGTCTCCAAGCCCAACTAAATCCAATGTTCGTTTAATTAAAGTTCGATGGGCTTTCAATTGATTTTAAAAGGCATGGGCTTTGGTCAATGTTGGTCAAACCCAATTACCAAGCCCAATTAAGGAATCACCCTCATTTGCCATAAAACCAATATCAAGCCCATAAGGCCTAATTAAACTTTAAAGCCCATTTATTACATTTGGACTTAATGGAATGATTTAGGCCCAATTTGGATCTAATCCAATTGGCCTAAACCAACTTGGCCCAACCAAGCCCATTATGCCCAAATATAATAATTTCAAGCCCAATTCAAAATTAAGCCCATTAACCAAATTTTAAAATTCCAAATTTTATAACTTAATTAATTAAAGTGTAAAGTTATGATTAATCTTTAAATCAATATTTCGAAAACATTAATCTAACCATTAATCAATCTATTCATCATCAACACATGTCCAACACATTTGATTCAAAAATCATCTCATTACATGCTACTAAACTCTCGGCCAAGGTAAGGATTTTTCCGATTTCGTTTTTCAATCTGATCGAATTACAAATCGACATATCCAATTCTTTTTAAGTCATCCAATGATCATCAAAACAATAAAAAAATACCAAGACTTCCAAGGGTAAAGGACATTCAGCCAAGCCTCATTATTGGGTAAAAATTATTCCAATTTGTTTTTCACAAAATTGATCAGCATAGCACCATGTTATAAACATATAAGCATACTTAATCAACCAATTTCATCAAATCATGCTTCAATCAATTACCCAAATTTTACCCTAATAAATTTCATGCTTAAACAAGGCTCTGATACCATTGTTGGTTTCTAAAGATGTCCTAATATCATTTTAAGCCATGAAATGAAAGAATATAACTAAGAAGCATGGCGGAAACATACTTACAAAGATCGGTTTTGGATGTGTAGATCAACAAAATTTCCTCATCCAAGTCCTCTATGATTCAGCCAAGAAGAGATTTGAGGAAGATGATTAAGCTTCAAGCTTTTAGAAATCCAAGCTCTAAGATTCGGTTCCCTATCACCTTTATTTGATCCTTGAATTTGTACTAGCAAATGAAGAAAAAATCCAAGTTCTTCTTCTAGGAAGCTCACATCATTCTTTATTTTGGAGAGAGAGAAAAGTTTTTATATTTCACACTTTTGTTTTCTAAAAACTCAATGGAAAAAAAGCCTTACAAAATTTGGTATATGCCTTTCAAAAAGTCAAAGTAAATTTTGGCTCCAAAAATCCATTAAATGCACACAACCACCTCCATCATGAATAGTGACAGCATGTCACTCACAAAAAGTGACTTTTGACATCCATCACTTTTCATGACAAGTGATGTGACTCGCGATGTGACTTGTGGGCCCCACTCGATTCAAAATGCGAGTGCTAATTCCGATTTAACGAACTTCCATCGCGACGTAATTAAATAACTATACCTAGCAAAATTACTATTCACATCGCTAACGAATTAATTCTAAATTAACTCGTTTGCCCGAATTAAAATCCGATTTTAATTCCGCGTCGAAATCCAATTTCGTTTAATATATCGAATATTTTATTTTATCGATTAATTCCAAATTAATCTTTCTCTCTCTTCGAATAGTACTTTATCCAAGATAAAGTTTCTCCGCAATTATCCTAGATTAATAAAGTTCGAATCAAACGTCATCGGTGAATCTTCGGGAAGCGACCCAAGAGATCTCCGGATATGTTATTACCGATTTACGAGACAAGGTTGGCTTCTAGCAAAGCGACATGCCTACCTAATTCTCCAGAAATATTCTTACTAGAATATACGATCTTTATCATGCGTAGTATACAATAGTATTGCGTATTTCGAACTAGTATCGGATGTCATTTCCAATATCTGGGGCTGGAATAGTGTCTGCCCTATACGAAGCACATATCGATATCAAGCAACTAGTCTCTTTGAATCGGATAATCATGACCTCGTCATATTATCCCGATGGTTACAACACTATAGAGAACCAGTTCTGAATCCCTGCGTGATCATCATCTCCATATGTCTGAAGTGATACTTCTGTCTTGACATCACATCCAATACACTATGATTCCCAATAAACCTTGCAGAGGCGTACATAGAACCTGTTAAAGCCCTGGACAACCAAAACCAAAGTTTACTGATTGTTGCAAGTACTTGCGATGTAAGTCTCATGTTAAGACCAAATACACCTACCCTGAAGCGGACTCCCATAGACACAAATACATACTACCAATGGGATTCCGCGGGGTGTATCCAGAGCGAAGCTGTTTTCCGTACCATCGGTAAAACACAACCTCCTATCGCACTTGCATAAGTATCCAATACTTAAATATATGAGAACTATGTCATTATGCCCTCACAGCGCGCATAAGTGCAATACTAGTCTATTCCGCATTATCGATGTCCAATCTCGATAATACTACGACTAGGGATATTTAAAGGATTAAACCTTTATGGATTGATACTGTCTCATATCATCTCAATCTGGAACTAATCATATGGACTTTTACCATTTATATATCAAAGTAAATAAATTACAAAACGGTAAAAGGTAATTTCACTACAACATAGTTAATTTTGTACAAAAACACAATGTGTTTTACAAACAGTAATGCTATAGGTCATAAATGTCCAACACAGGTTCATAGGGGTAAAGACAAAGGCTCCCATTGACGAAGGGTTGCCCACAACTAGGTCTCCCCACTCAAGGGTCCGAGCGACCAAGTGAGCGCACCTTTTTAATAAACTAAGGTACGTGCCAACGAGTTATGGTGCGTGACTGACTGTCAAATGGATTTCCTGTTGTACTGACTGTCAAATGGATTTCCTGTTATAGATTCCCCAGAGGGAGGGTCGAGCGAACTTTCTTAAATACCCAAGCCTCTTAGGCTCTTATCGCTTGGTGATAGGAATAAACAGCGAGTCCTTCAAATTAGTCCATCACAGTAAGCTACGAGTACATGATTATCTAGGTGCCTTCGTAGTTTTTCCTTATAGAAAGGTAGTGAATGAAGGAAGACACCAAACCATTACCTAGCCTTAATAATGCCTTCGATTAAACCCCTTCAACCTACTATAGACACAGTTAACTAAAGCGTAAATCACAATCACTACAAGACATTATTTCGGGGCTGATTCTCTATCCCCAGTTGAGTCGCCAGACTGTAGGACATAGAAATTGGCGACGCTGTTCTAGGTTCGTGGCTTAGTCGGGAGTACGAAATAGCCCACAGGAGACTAATCCGAAGAATAATGGAGTCGCCACCCAGTGTGAACTGGGAAAATGATTTAAGACCACACTCACCCCTCGCAAGGGAAGATCTCAAACCGTTGGGTTCGGAATGGTCCTTTACTTACGCCACTTGTAATGAAAAGATTTATGCAATAATTTAGCCAAGTCTACTCAACCTACATGTGCGAGAATAATCGACGTCTAAGTCACATACATAAAAGTAAAACCTATATCTAAGTTTGCATGCATAAAAGTAAGTCAGCATAACGGCAAGCACGCAAGCACATGAACGCATTAAATCAATAAATACGACAATATAAATAATGATCTAAACGCAAACGTAGAATAGATATCATTAAGTTCCTAATGCGAAAGAAATAACTAAATCATGCTTAGAAAATAATATGCTAACCAACCTAATCATGTATAAAAATAACATACTATTTCTAATAAACAACGAATAAACACAAGATCGGATGAACGAAATATGTGAGTTTCTCAAGTGGTACGTGAAATTATATCCCGAGTGCAGATCGAACTACCATCCATTCAGATTCAGCTACGGAAATTACGTCCGGGTTTCCATCCGATATACCACAAGAGATAACACATATTTCATTCATCCATTGGCCACAACATACATGAATCTATAATACGCATGCGAAGTAATAATAATAAATAACGGAAAGAAAGTGCGGGAATAAATAAAAAGGGTGCCCTCAGGTCTAACCTCTTAAGTCATCTATTGGAAGTGTGTCACGTGGTTGTCGGAAGGGTCGATGCTCCGCGGCTTTTTCGATTCACTGGTTCGTCATTTTTCCTTCGTTGCCTCGCTGTTTTGACCTGCTGTTTACTTTGTCTCGTGACTTTTTTTGCTGTATTTTCTGGTCACTATTTTGCGATAATAAGGGCAGTTTCTTAGGTGGTTTTTATGGTAAAAGAGATGGTGTTCAGGGGCTTATTTTCGATGATATAAAGGTAGTTTTACTGGACTATTTTCGGTGGTCAGAAGGTGCAGTTCAGTGGCTGTTTTCGATGGTCAGAAGGGTCAGTTCAGGGGCTGTTTTTGGTGGTCAGAAGGTTCAGTTCATGGGCTATTTTTGGTGGTCAGAAGGTACAGTTCTGGGTGCTGATTTGCGGATAATTCCTAGATAGTTTCTGGGGTGTTTTGCGCTGAATTCCTGGACAGTTTCTGGGTGTTTGGTGGTGATTTCTTGGATAGTTTCTAGGGTGTTTGTTGCGTGAATGTGAGGGATGGTTTAAGGTGCAATTCGGTGCAGTGGATGGGGGCTGTGTGTGTTGAGTTTTTATTAGGTCCCAAGATCAAATCAATGCATGAAAACATGAGTGAATACATCAACGGAGGTAGCGGAATACTCACATCGATCGGTTGAGTCGATTTGAAGACGAATCGAAGCCAAAAACTCACTGCCTAGGATGCCCACTGCTGGCAGTCCACTGTCCATGTTTTTCAGATTTGAGCTGAGAAAACGGAGCTCCGAGCTTCGTCCGATGGATCCCGGCTCATGGGTGAACCTCCCTACCACCTTCGCAAGACTCGTATGTGTGCTAGCACATGATTTCTCACCATGAAAACCACTCTTTGCCTCCTTAAAGTCCACGCCATTTCTGGTTCAAAACCAGTAACTTGTTGCAGTTTGGGCGTGAGATGAGAAAAGAGAATGAGAGAGAAAGAAATGTGTAATGTGTGTGAAATGCATATCAAGTATATCTTATATACTTTGTTTGAAATTCAAAAGAATTTCCCATGCATTTGCCTTTAATTTACATTCCAAAAGTCAAAAAGGCAAACATTATGCACATCAACTATTCACATGTCACTCAAGTCACATCTACTTTAAGTCATGTCACATGTCTTTCAATCAATCAATCACATCAATCAATCAATCACTGAAAGTGACTTTTGATTTGACGCTTGATGCGACTGATTGATTTGATGCTTGATGCGACTTGCGATGCCGCATTCGAATTCGAAATACGAATGCGCTCGCAATCACACTCGGGCTCGAGTTTGTTAATTCTAAATTAACGATTTTTCCGTCGCGTCGTAATTAAATGATTACGCCTAGCGAATTCACTATTCATGTCGCTAACGAATTAATTCTAAATTAATTCGTTCGCCCGAATTAAAATCTAATTTTAATTCCGCGTCGAAATCTAATTTCGTTTAATATATCGAATATATTAATTTACCGATTAATTCCAAATTAATCGTTATCTCTCTCTAGATGATATTTTATCCTAGATAAAATATCTCCGTAATTAACCCTAGATTAATTTTCTCTCTCTTCTATTTAATCCCAGATTATTCAAGAGTGCGAGTTGTACGTCATCGGTGGATTATCGGGAAGCGACCCATGAGATCTCCGGATAAGTTGGCTATAAATACTTTCGTCGATGTAACGAATCACGTACGTACCAAGTACTACGTTCTACCGACTTACGAGACAAGGTCAACTCCTAGCAAAGTACCAAGTCTACCCAATTCTCCGGACATATCCAATTATGAATATTTAGATCTATATCAAGCGTAGTATACAATCGTATTGTGCGTATCGGCCCAGTATCGGATAGTCACGTGCTAGGGCTGGGGCTGGATAAGTGTCTACCCCGTCCGAAACACATATCGGATGTCTGGTAACAAGTCTCTATAATCGGATATTCATGACCTGGTCATAATATCACGATTGGATGCGCATCACTTAAGAGCACTAAAACCGTATCCTGCGTGACATCATCTCCAATATGAATGAAGTGATACTTCCGTCTCGACATCACACCTAATACTCTACGACTCTCTGATAAACCCAGAAGTGGTGTATACAGAACTTGGTCAGAGCCCCCAACCACCAAAACCAAAGTTTATCGATTATCGTAAGTATTAGCGATGCAAGTCTCAGGTTAAGACTATACACACCTACCTTGACTTCGGCCTCCCATAGACACATAGTCATAATACCAATGGGATTCCGAGGGGTCTATCCAGAGCGAAGCTGTTTCCCGTACCATCGGTGAAACGCGACCTCCTATCGCACTTGTATAAGTCTCCAACACTTATATATATGAGAACTATGTCGTTGTGCCCTCACAACGCACACAAGTGCAATACTAGCCTATTCTGCATTATCGATGTCTAGTCTCGATAATACTACGGCTAGGGATATTTAATGATTAATCCTTCGTGGACTGATACTGTCTCATATCATCTCAATCCAGGAACTAATCATAGGGACCTCTCTTCATTTATATATCTATGGTGATCTAATCACAAATGATGAGAGTGTAATTTCCTTGTTACATAGTTAATTTGCTACAGCAACACAATGATCTGTGCAAATAGTGACGCTATGGGTCATATTATCCAACAGTGTGCGGTAGTTTGGGGCTTGGTTTCAGGAGTATTTTCGGTGGTGTTTGTGCGACAATGATGGGAACTTGGGAGAGCTTGAGTGTAAATGCTTGCTAAGGGTCTCAAGGGTTTGGCTTTTGCTTCTTTTTATATGCAAAGGTTAGGTTTTACCTTATACGGGAAGGAAAGGAATATTATGTAATCATGGGGATATCTTCTAATTAGTGTGTCATAATGAAATGATCTCTTTAATTAGGAAGGTAATTTGATTTGATTTGATTTCTTCAATTTGGGAAGGTGATTTTATTTATTTTCAACATGTGTTTAATGTGTGGGTTTGTTATTTTAGAAGGAGATGGGTGTGAGTTAAGGGGTCTTGGGCGTGGGTATGGTTCATTTTGGTGGGCTTGGTGTGGCTTGGTGCTGTGTGGACTTGGTGTGTGGCTTACGGGGGTTTGGGCCGAGGATAAATTTAAAAATAGAGGCCTAACGAGCAAACCCAAAGCTAAGCAAACGAATTAAATCCAACGGGGTATTGATTTCTGACTTTTCCCTTCCGACGGCCGTATCCCGCGACTTCCACAACTTAAATGGTAGTTCCTCTATGTGAGACTCATTATCGGGACTTATATACAAAAATGTGATGCCTACAGTTTGAACATTTTCAGGCAGTGAAGTAATGTTTCTGTGGCATTTGACGGGCGTTGGAACTGTTAGGTTTCTACTATAGTCCCGGGATCAATTAAGTAATGAAAATCATGTGTGAATACTAAAAAACATATGGGGGAATCATACTTACATTGATCGGATTGGATGCATCGAATAACAAAAAATTTTCTTCCTCATTGAAGCTCACGGCAAAGCACAACTTTTGGACTCCATGGAAGAATCTTCAAGCTCCAAGCTTTGGTGAGGATTCCATGCTCAATGGTGGGTTTCCCTAACACCTTTGAATGAATCATTGGATGTGCTAGCAGCTTAGAAATTTTGCCACAAAATTTCCTTATATTCCTTGCATGTCTCGGCCAAGCCAAGTCTTAGAAGAAAATGGCACCAAGTGCCAAAATGGGAGAGATGGAGAAGAAAGACCTCTTGGCCGAATTCATTAGAAGGAGAGAGAGAGGTGTTTCAATTTTTGTGTATATAGTTATTGATTTAAAAAAAAAAATTACCTTTTACAAATATCAAAAGTTGGTCAAATGTCAATCACAAAGTCAAGATTGTGTGAAAGATAAGGTACCAATATTCCAACAACTTCTATCAACTAAAAGTGATAAAGTTTACTAGTGATGTGATGCTTGATGTGACTTATGGGCCCCACTTTATTCGAAATACGAGTGGGCCCGCAAACATTCTCGAGCTCGGGTTCGTTAATTCCGAATTAACGAATTTTTCGTTACGATGTAATTAAATCAAATTTAATTAAATAATTATGCTTAGCAAAATTACTATTCACATCGCTGACGAATTAATTCTAAATTAACTCGTTCGCCCGAATTAAAATCTAATTTTAATTCCGCGTCAAAATCCAATTTCGATTAATATATCGAATATATTAATTTACCGATTAATTCCAAATTAATCTTTCTCTCTCTTTAAATTATATTTTATCATAGATAAAATATCTCCGTAATTAATCCTAGTCTTTAAGGCAAATATATAAGTGTAAATATTTAATTTGGAATTAAATTAGAATTAGTATTGAATACAAATAAATTGGATTTAAGTTGTAGTTCGATATAATTCAAGAATACGTACTCAAAAGTATTTATTCTTAAACGAGTTGGACTCGCGCAAATCAAATCATTGTTTGAACATTGGATGGTCATTAATCAAAGATTAATTAATTGGATTAGATTTATTGAAATAAAAATGTTTTGATTGAATACATATATGTGATGTATGAATAATGTATATCAGATGGATATTAGACGGGCAAGGGCAATTTTGGAAATTGTAATAAGTTTAGAATTTATTAAATTGGGCCTGCGTGTCAAGCCTTTAATCTCTTTACTCCTTGTAATTCACTTCTCACCTATTCCCCTCAATGTATATGAGGTTTCTTTATTGTATTTTGTAATTGGGTAGGAGTTAGAATGGTTTTAGTCGGGGAGAGGAAATGGAACGATTTGTTCTAGGAACAATCTGTTTAAATATCCATCCGCATATCGTTATTAATTTACTTTTGCGCCTTATGATGTTTTAGAAGCATGCTTAAGGGTGTATGATGAGACCTAATCAAAGATAATAAATTGGATGCCAATTTACGTGAAAAACCCTCAAAAACATATTAAGCGTTTTTCCTTCCGTTGAGTGATTCTTACTCAAGATCCAAAGTTTGCATTGGCTTGTTGGCCAAAATCAAGGCCTTTGTCAATTACGGATGTGTTTGAATCATGAAGGTTTTGTTACATATCGGTGTCTTGTCCAAGTTGTGATTTGTTGGCCAAAGTCAAGATCACTTCTTGTCCATCGACATTGATTACGAAACTTTCCAAGTCAACGGGTCCCGCTTAACTGGAATCATTAAGCTTGTTGTGCCAAAGCCAAGGCTTAGTTGATTTAGAGGAAAAATGTTAGGAAAATATGTTTGACATATTGGCATATATAAAGTATATGTGTTTCAGACTTGGATGTCCACCTACTGGATCTAGGAATTGGATGAGATCCAATTGATCTTCGAGATCTACCTAGTTAAGTTTCATACAGCTTGTTGGCCAAAGTCAAGGTTGTATGTTATTTAACGGGATCCTAGCCCACTAGGAAACTAGGTTTCCCGAGTACTCGACAAAGGGTTAGAGGCTCGCCGAAAAATAGTGGGAGGCTAGTATTGAATTAGCAATTTCATTCAGATACTTAGCTTTATGCGCTTTCAAATAATTTCGTCAATATTACTTTATTAGTTGGACTAATATATTGTTATTTTTCTATGTAACAGTTAGACTGTACCCATTATCGTTGACTAGATAGTTAGACTATCGTAGTTAAGATGACAAGCAAAGGAAATGTCTGTGACATTATTATGGGAGATAATGTCTTCAAGGGCACAAATTTTGCAGATTGGGAAATGAACCTTAGGATTGTCCTTGGTTCAGAGAGGTTGTTGCATACTTTACAAAGACCTATTGGGCCTAAGCCTGGACCGAATGAGACACTTGAGCTGGAGCTTTGGAAGACTCACAGCGATGATTGTGACACAACTCAGTCCATTATGCTTGCTTCGATGACTCAGCACTTTTGTAGACAAAATAGGGACTTGGATCCTTATAATATGTTTGCGAGGTTGCAAGATCTGCATCGCTCTAACAATATGATGCAGAGGTACGAGTTAGTGAAGAAGCTCTTTCGCTCACGCATGACAGATGGCATGTCTGTTGAGTCCCACGTGGCTCAGATGATTGCTGACATCGATGAGCTGGCCAACATGGGGATAGTCTTTGAGGCAAAGATTACTGTGGATATGATCCTGCAATCTCTCCCCGATTCCTGGAGATAGTTCATCATAAATTATAATTTGATGAACAACAGTGATACTCTTGGAGAGTTACTGTCAACTCTCAAGGAGGCTAAAAAGGAGCTTCAAAAGGGAAACAAGCGCGAGGCGCACTTTGCATCGATATCTCATGGACCTAGGGCTGGGCCCAAGACAACTGGAGGTGTGCAAAATAAGAAGCATGTTCAAAGGGGCAAGGCCAAAAAGTCAAAGGCTTCTGGGAAGCCAAAGGACAAATCTCAGGATGTTTGCCTACAGTGCGGCAAGCGGGGTCACTGGATGCGTGACTTTTATGAGTACAAGGCGCTTCAAAATGAGATAAAGGCGGGCAAGGCACCGGCCTTAGGTATGTTTGTTATTGAAATAAACATGGCTACTTCTAGTTTTAAAAATTGGATTTTTGATTCTGGTTGTGGTACTCTCATATATACTGATGTGCAGGATCTGCAGATTAGCAAGAGACTGGCTTCAGGAGAGATTGATCTGCGGTTGGAAACGGGACACCTGTTACTGTTTTGGTCGTGGGCACTTTTGTTTTAGAACTGCCTTCGGGGCATGTACTTAAACTATCAGACTGTTATTATGTACCTAGTTTGATTAGGAATATTATCTCTGTATCTTGTTTGACCCAATGCGGGTACACTTTTGTATTCCGAAACACTGGGTGTTTTGTTTATAAAGATGATTTTGAGATATGTTCAGCTGATTCTAATAATGGTCTTTATATTTTGAATATAAATCAATCTCAAACAAATAATGTAACAAACAAAGATGAAACTTACATATGGCACTGTCGTCTGGGACACATAAACAAGACTCGCATATCCACACTTTCGAAGAGTGGGTACTTGGATGGATTTGATCCAAATTCATTTGACATCTGCGAATCTTGCTTATTAGGGAAAATGCCTAAATCACCTTTTAGCGGTAAAGGTGTACGCGCCACCGAACTGTTAGCCCTCGTTCATAGTGATGTTTGTGGGCCCATGTCTATCCAGGCTAGAGGTGTGAATACTTCGTAACCTTTACGGATGATGCATCGCGTTATAGTTATGTGTATCTTATGAGACACAAGTCGGAAACTTTTGAGAAATTCAAAGAGTTTCGACACGAAGTTGAAAAACAGACCGGCAAGAGTATAAAGACATTACGGTCGGACCGTGGTGGCGAATACTTAAGCAATGAGTTTCTAGATTACTTGAAAGAACATGGTATTCTTTCACAGTGGACTCCTCCTGGAACACCGTAATTAAACGGTGTATCCGAACGGAGAAACCAAACTCTGTTGGACATGGTAAGGTCTATGATGAGTCGCACTGAGCTACCTATTTCCTTCTGGGGATATGCATTAAATAGTGCAGTTCTTATTTTGAATAAGGTTCCGTCAAAGTCTGTACAACAGACACCATATGAAATATGGACAGGAAAGAAACCGAGTTTCTCATTCCTAAAGATTTGGGGATGCTGGGCATACGTCAAACGTTTGGAAGGTACCAAACTTGAGTCCAAATCGGATAAATGCCTATTCGTAGGATATCCTAGGGAAACCAAAGGATATTACTTCTATCACCCACGAGAGAACAAAGTATTTGTTGCTCTACATGCGGTTTTCCTTGAGAAGGAATTCTTAAATACAGTGGTAAGTGAGAGGAAAGTAGAACTCGATGAAAATCGGAGTGATACTGTTCCAGGGATAGAATCCTCAACGGAACAAGAATAGTCCATCCGGGATGAGACTGTACCATAATTTTCTATTCACAAGGACCACGTAGGTCGGAGAGAGTCAGGAACTAGCCTGAGAGGTATGGGATTCTGATCTCGCCACATGTAGATATTAATCCCATTGAGGAAGACGAACCGGCTACTTATGAGGAAGCGATACAAGATATCTATTCCGCTTTATGGCAAGAGGCCATGAAGTCCGAAATGGATTCCATGTGGACCAACCAAGTTTGGACACTGGTTGATGCACCAGAAGGCGTAAAGCCTATTGGATGCAAATAGATCTTCAAGAAGAAGACCGACATGGAAGGCAACGTGCAAACGTACAAAGCTAGGCTTGTAGTGAAGGGGTATCGTCAACGACATGGTGTCGATTATGACGAAACTTTCTCACCCGTTGCCATGATTAAATCCATTCGGATAATGCTTGCTATTGCTGCATATTTCGATTACGAGATATGGCAGATGGACGTTAAAACCGCTTTCCTTAACGAAAACCTTTTGGAGGATGTTTATATGCAACAGCCTGACGGTTTTATCGTGCCTAGACTTGCAAACAAGGTTTGTAAGTTAAATCGGTCCATTTATGGACTGAAGCAAGCATCGCGGTCATGGAACCAACGTTTTGATGAGATCATAAAAGAATATGATTTCATTTAAAACGAGGATGATCCTTGTGTATATAAGAAGGTTAGTGGGAGCGCACTGACATTCATTGTCCTTTATGTTGACGATGTATTGCTTATGGGCAATGACATTCCCATGTTAACATCGGTGAAAGCTTGGCTTTCATTAAAATTCTCCATGAAAGATCTGGGAGAAGCAGCCTTTATTCTAGGAATAAAGATCTACAATGATAGATCTAGAAAGCTGCTTGGACTCTCCCAGAGCACATACATTGACAAAGTGTTGAAAAGATTCAACATGGATCAGTCCAAGAGGGGACTGTTGCCAGTGTCACATGGCATCTCTATATCTAAGGACATGTGTCCTAAAACTCAAGATGAGAGAAACAGCATGAGTCGAATTCCATTCGCCTCGGCAGTCGGATCGATCATGTATGCCATGATATGTACGCGACCTGATGTCTCGTATGCTTTGAGCATGTGTAATCGCTATCAGGCCGATCCAGATGATGGTCACTGGATGGCGGTTAAGAACATCCTTAAGTATCTTAGACGAACTAAGGATGCTTTCTTAATTTATGGAGATGGAGAACTTGAGGTAACTGGGTATACCGATTCAAGTTTCCAAACCGATAAAGACAACTCTTAGTCACAATCTGGGTACATATTTTGTTTGAACAACGGAGCAGTAAGCTGGAAATCTTCCAAGCAAGAGACTGTTGCCGATTCAATAACAGAAGCGGAGTATATTGCTGCAGCTGAAGCAGCAAAAGAGGCAGTTTGGATCCGTAAATTCCTAATTGGATTAGGAGTAGTTCCGTTACCAGCTGAGCCCGTTCCATTATTTTGTGACAATAACGGGGCTATAGCGCAGGCTAAGGAACCACGGTCTCATAAACGATCCAAACATGTTCTTCGATGTTTCCATCTCATTCGTGAGATCATACATCGTGGCGATGTGAAGATCGAGAAGGTCGCATCAGATGACAACATTGCAGACCCGCTGACGAAAGCTATTTCACAGCAAAAGTTTGAGAAGCACATAAATAGTTCAGGTGTTAGATGCTTGAGTGACTGGCTATAGGCCAAGTGGTAGATTGTTAGACAATTATGACCCATAGCGTCACTGTTTGTAAAAGACATTGTGTTTTTTGCACAAAATTGACTATGTAATTTTGAAATTGCCTTTTATCATTTCGTAATGTATTTACTTTGATATATAAATGGTAAAAATCCATATGATTAGTTCCGGATTGAGATGATATGAGACAGTATCAATCCATAAAGGTTTAATCATTAAATATCCCTAGTCGTAGTATTATCGAGACTGGACATCGATAATGCGAAATAGACTAGTACTGCACTTGTGCACGTTATGAGGGCATAGCTGCATAGTTCTCATATGTTTAAGTATATGATACTTATGCAAGTGCGATAGGAGGTTGTGTTTTACTGATGGTACGGAAAACAGCTTCGCTCTGGATAGACCCCGCGGAATCCCATTGGTAGCATGTATATGTGTCTATGGGAGTCCGCGTCAGGGTAGATGTATTTGGTCTTAACCTGAGACTTACATCGCTAATACTTGCGACAATCGGTAAACTTTGGTTTTGGTCGTCCAGGGCTTTAACAGGTTCTGTGTACGCCTCTATTGGGTTTATCGAGAATCGTAATGTATTGGATGTGATGTCAAGACAGAAGTATCACTCCAGACATATGGAGATGATGATCACCCAGGGATTCATAACTCGTTCTCTATTGTGTTGCAACCATCGGGATAATGTGACAAGGTCATGATTATCCGATTCAAAGAGACTAGGTGTTTGATATCTGATATGTGCTTCGTACGGGGCAGACACTATTCCAGCCCCAAGCCTAGCACGTGACATCTGATATTGGATCGCAATACGAGATACTAGGTATTCTACGCCTGACATAGATTATATATTCCAGTAAGAATATTTCTAGAGAATTGGGTAGGCACGGTGCTTTGCTAGAAGCCAACCATGTCTTGTAAATCGATTAGCACGTGGTACGAGGTACTCACTTTATCGGATAGTCCGATAATCGGATTTACTGCCAACATATCTAGAGATCTCTTGGGTCGCTTCCCAAGATTCACCGATGACAGTTGACTTAAATTAGAATTAATCTAGGATTAATTTAGAGAGAGAAAATTAATCTGGGATTAATAAGGGCTTTATTTAATCTGGGATTAAATGTGTTCAGTAGAGAAAGAAAGCGATTAATTTGGAATTAATCGGTAAAATAAATTTAATAGTTAAATTTGATTTTTCCATTTAATTATTCAAATGGGCTAAAATTAATATATCGGATATATTAAAATGATTGGATTTCATTACGAGATTAAAGTCGGACTTTAATACGAACGAACGAATTAATTTAGAATTAGTTCGTGAACGACGTTCGTATATATTTGCTAGGCATCGTTATTTAATTGAATTAGATTTAATTATTTAGCGACGTAGGTTCGTTTAATCGGATTAAACGGAACCGATCCGCGGCAAATGTTCGTAGAGATATTTGAATTTCGAATTCAAATATTTGGAGCCAAGTGTGGTAGGTGTTCCCCACCACACAACTACCTGTTTTTGTTTTTTGAATACCATTTACCAATATCTACCTAGTTTAGGGTAAAAGGTTGGAGTTTTTAAAGGTCCCAAGATCAAAACTCAAGCATGAATCATAAGTGATACAACGACGGAAGTGCGGATACTTACATCGAGCGTTGAGCGACGATTTGTGGCAACAAAAAATCAAATTCTGCACACTTTTTCAAGGCAGTGGGCTGCTATGAATAGTGAATTTCACCCCTTGCCTTATGATTTGAATCTCCAAGCTTCATCATTTGGCTTCCCGGCTCATGGGCCCGAGATTATTTACGAGCGTATTCGTATTTGGAATTCGAGTGCGGCACGTCAAATCAAGCGTCAAGTCACTAGTCGCATCAAGCATCACATCAAGCGTCAAATCATGTCACTTTGAGTGATGTGACAATTGATTGGATTGATTGATTGATGTGACAATTGATTGGATTAATAAAGTGATGTGAGTGATGTGACTTGATAAAGGTGATGTGTGTGGTTGGGAATTAAACCCAAATGTGTTTGAAATGAATTTCAAATGAAATTCAAGTGTATTAGATACAAAACTAAACACCAAAACCGTAGGAAACACACAACCCATTTTTCCCTCCTCTCTCTCCTCTTCTTCTCCTCTCTTCACTCACGCCATTTCTGGTTTTTGTGAGGCAGTGAACTGCCGAAAATAACAAAAAAAATGGAGGGAAGCAAGTGCGTTTTGTGGCAAAACGAGAGTGCTAGCACACTCCGGGATCATGCCAAGGTGATAAGGGAAGTATCCCATGAGCCGGGAAGCCAAATGATGAGCTTGAGCTTCAAATCATGAAGGCAAGGGGTGAAATCACATTCACAGCAGCCCACTACCATGCTCGTTTGTGGGTCATCTTCTTCCTTGTTCAGTCGGCCGTGGATTCACCATTGAAGCTCCAAGCTTCAAGCTTTCCATGCTCACAAATTCGTTCCCTATCACCTATGTATAACCCATGGTGTGTGCTAGCACCAAATGTTTTTCCTTGTTTCTCATGATTCGGCCATAAGCCAAATTTTGGGAAGAATCGGCTCAAAGCCGTGAGAGGAAGAAGGAAGGGAAAAAGGGAGATGAAAAACGTTAAAGGGAGAGAGAGATAGAAAAAGTGTAATTAGGTTTTTTATATATTTTTAATTTCCAAAATTAATAATAATAACCCTTTTACCATTTTTCATTTCTATTAAAAAAAAATTCCTTTTACTTTTCAAAAAGCAAAAGTCAAAAAGCAAAAAGTGCTTTTCAATAACTTCACATCACATCTCTACACTTTAAGTCACATCACTTTAATAAAGTGACATGTTGTCAAGTCACATCACTCAAAGTGACAATTGATTTGACGATTGATGCGACTAGTGATTTGACGCTTGATATGACTTGCGTGCCGCGCTCGGATTCAAAATACGAATGCGCTCGCAAACACTCTCGGGCTCGGATTCGCTAATTCTAAATTAATAAATTTTCCGTCGCTTCGTGATTAAATGATTACGCCAAGCGAAATCACTATTTACGTCGCTAACGAATTAATTCCAAATTAATTCATTCGCCCGAATTAAAATCCAATGTTAACTCCGGGTCGAAATCCAATTTCGTATAATATATCGGATATATTATTTTATCGATTAATTCTAAATTAATCGTTCTCTCTCTTTAATTAATATTTTATCCCAGATAAAATATCTCCGTAATTAATCCCAGATTAATTTTCTCTCTCTTCGAATTAATTCTAAATTAATTTTCTCTCTCTTCTAATTAATCCCAGATTAATTAAATTGCGAGTCATACATCATCGGTGAATCTTTGGGAAGCGACCCATGAGATCTCTGGATATGTTGGCAGTAAATACGGTCGTCGGACTATCCGAACACGTAAATACCTCGTACTATGTTTATACCAATTTACAAGACAAGGTTGGCTTCTAGCAAAGCGCCATGCCTACCCAATTCTCCAGAAATATTCTTACAGGAATATATAGATCTGTATCAAACGTAGTATACTAAGTATTGTGCATATCGGTCCAGTATCGGATAGTCACGTGCTAGGGCTGGGGCTGGATAAGTGTCTGCCCCGTCCGAAACACATATCGGATGTCTGGTAACATAGTCTCTATAATCGTATATTCATGACCTGGTCACAATATCCCGATTGGTTGCGCAACACTCAAGAGCACTAGTACCGTATCTTGCATGACATCATCTCCACTATGACTGAAGTGATACTTCCATCTTGACATCACACCCAATACACTACGACTCTCTGATAAACCCAGAAGTGGTGTACTCAGAACCGGTTAAAGCCCTGTACCACCAAGACCAAAGTCTACCGATTATCGCAAGTATTAGCGATGCAAGTCTCAGGTTAAGACTATACACACCTACCTTGATTTCGGCCTCCCATAGACACATATTCATAATACCAATGGGATTCCGAGGGGTCTATCCAGACCGAAGCTGTTTCCCGTACATCGGTGAAACACGACCTCCTATCGCACTTGCATAAGTATCCAATACTTATATATATGAGAACTATGCCGTTGTGCCCTCACAACGTGCACAAGTGCAATACTAGCCTATTCCGCATTATCGATGTCCAGTCTCGATAATACTCCGGCTAGGGATTTTAATGATTAATCCTTCGGGGATGATACTGTCTCATATCATTCTCAATCCAGGAACTAATCATAGGGACCTCTCTTCATTTATATATCTATGGTGATCTAATCACAAATGATGAGAGTGCAATTTCCTTGTCACATAGTTAATTTGCTACAACAACACAATGTTCTGTGCAAATAGTGACGCTATGGGTCATTTTGTCCAACAATCTCCCACTTGGCACGTAGCGAGTCACTCAAGTGTCCCACACCCGAACTATGTACGGTTCGCTCAAATTGTTGAGAAAAGCTTTTCGTCAGCGGATTTGCATGATTATCATCTTGATGCGATTTATTTGATCATCACATCGCCACGATGTATGATCCGAATGAATCAGATGATATGTAAGTATGTATCTGGGTCGTTGATGAGACCATTAATTCTTTAGCCTGTGCTGATGCCTAGCTCAACTGCTAACAGGACTATATCTAATCTAATTAGATATGTATCGACCCAAATAACTTCTATTGCTGCCTCAGCTGCTGCAATTAACCCGCATGTGTTGTTTTTAACGGTAACAGTATCTTGCTTGGAAGATTTCCAGCTCACTGCACCGTTATTCAAACTGTATAGTACCGTTTGAGACTTTTAGTCGTCTTTATCGGTATAGGAAACTTGCTACAGTGATCCCAGTCACTTCAAGTTCTCCTTCTCCATAGACTAAGACAGCATCCTTAGTTCTCTAAGATACTAACGGATGTTCCTAACATCAATCCAGTGACTATCACTCGGATTAGCCTGTTTGTGAATCCATATGCTCAAAGCGTATGATACACCAGGTCTTGTACATTTTTCAATGTACGGTTCCACGAAGAGTATTTTGAAAGCCATGCTTTCACCGACATTTATTTTAGGGGAATATCATTTCCAAGAAATGACGTATTATCATTATTTTATAGGACAGCCACTGTCAGTGCGCTCCCACTAACCCTCTTATTTACACAAGAATCATTTTCATTTTGAATTAAATCATACACCATTATGATTGCATCAAAATGATAATTCCAAGAACTTATGCTCGCGTCAGCAAGCATCATCCAAATGGATCTACCTTGACAATAGGTAAAAGGTTGAATCGTAATCAACACAATGTCGATAACGATACCTTTCCGTTAAAAGCCTAGCTTTATACGTTGGTATATTGCCATCCATGTACGTCTTCCTTGAAGACTTATATAGTACCATAGGCACAATGCCATGTGGTACATCAACTAGTATCCAACTGGTTGATATACATGGAATCCATTTCGGACTCATGACACTTTGTCCAAATAGGGAGTCGATAACCGTATCACTTCCTTTGTTCTCGTGTATTCGAAGATTAATGGTATAGTTTCATCCTTGATCAAATATATTTGTTCCATTAAGATTCAATGCCTTGAACAGTATTACTCCGATTTTCATCGAGTTATACTATCCTCCCACTTACCACTGCATATCGGTATTCCTCTTAGGAAAACCGCATGGTGAGCAACAATCTAATTGTTCTCTTGTGAGGTGTTAAGTACAATACTTATGGTATCTCTAGGATGACCTACAATTGGCACTTATCATATTTGGGTTTTAGTTTGGTATCATCCAAACATATGCCAAGCATACCCAAATAGTCAGGAATGAGAAACCCGGTTTCTTTCCCGTTCATATCTAATATGATATCTGTCAAACAGATTATTATGGAACCTTATTCAAAATAAGTTCTTGCACTGTTTAAAGCTTATCCGTTGAAGGAAATGGTAGCTCAAAACGACTCGTGATTAACCTTATTATGTCTAACAAAATTCGGTTAATCCTATTCGGACACACCGTCAAAATGACGTGTTCCGGGAGGAGTCCTCATTGAAAGAATACTATACTCTTTCAAGTATACGAGAAACTTACTGCTTAAGTATTCTCATTACGGTCTTACCGTGATGGTGTAATACTATAACCGATCTGTTTGTCTATTGCGTGTCGAAACTTTAAAGTTTTCGATTTGTGTTCTTCAAAAGAAACACATAACCATTACGCGATGCCACATCCATATAGGTCACGTAATATTCATATCCACCTCTAGCCTAGCTAGACACGGGCCCACTTGCTTCACTATGAACTAGGGCTAACAGATTGGTGGCATTTTCACTTTTACCGAGTAAAGGTGTTTTAAGCACTTTGCTTAATAAACTAGATTCGTAGATTTATTTGAATGGAATCAAATAGTCCAAGTACCCACTCTTCGAAAGTGTGGATATACGAGTCTTGTTTGATTGTGTCCCAGACAACAATGCCACAATTAGTTTCTTAATTGATAAATCAAATCAGTTTGAGCTATTAATTTGTCATGTTATGTATTTGAGATATTATTTATATTCAAAATATAAATTCTGTTATTCACATCTAATGTGTTTATCTCAATATCATCTTTATATAATAAAACACTTTAGTGTTCTAGAATATAAAGGTACACCCGCAGCGGGTTATATGCGATATAGAGATAATGTTTCTAGTCAAACTAGTTACATTATAACAGTTTCTAAATTTAAGTACTAACGCGAAGGCAGTTCCTAAATTCAGATATCTACGGTTAAAACAGCGACTATCGTCCCGTTTACTATTCGCAGACAAATCTCAGTTGAAGTCAGTATCCTGTTCAAAACAGATTCTGAACAACAGTACATGTTTATGTATCACCCTAAGTATTTAAAATCCAATTTCAATACTAGTTGTGAACATAATTATGACAAACATATTGAAGTAAGAGCATTGCTCGTCTTCTATTCCTTCTTAGGATATATCCTATTATCTTCCTAGAAGACCTAATCCTTAATTCTGATTCAGAAATTAGGGAGTCTACTTGACAAGTAAATGGATTAAGCGCTAAAGTTATCATTATATGAATATTCCAAATTTCATATTCCACTTATTCGCTTAACTCCGGGCTTTAGGCATAATTCATTATTTTATCAAATAAAATAACTTATTAATTTCCAAGACCATCTTGAAATTATTCCCAATTTGAAAATTAAATCATTTAAAATATTTTAATCCAAGATTATATTTTAAATATCCAACTTTTCAATTTTATCTTGATTACAATAGTCCAACTATTTAATCAACGATTTGTGGTACTATTGATTATAATGATTATAATAGTCCAACTATATAATCAAATATAATTTAAATTAATTAACCTCAATACATTGATTACTATAATCCAATTATAAAATCAACTGTAACTGAAATTAATTAATTCAAATATATTGATTAATATAATCCAATTATATATAATCAACTATAATACAGTCCAACTGTTTATTAAAACAACAATTTAAATATTAGTCCAACTAACATTTAATAATACGACGAAATAATTTAAATGAGCGCGTATGGCGAGTAATTGAACGAGTATTGCAAAGTCAATTCTTGCCTCCCACTATTTTTCGTCGAGCCTCTAACCCTCTGTCGAGTACTCGGGAAACCGTGTTTCCTAGTGGGCTAGGATCCCATTAAATATCACACAATCTTGACTTTGGCCAACAAATTGTATGATAATTAACTAGGTAGATCTCGAAGATCAATTGGATCCCATCCAATTCCTAGATCCAGTAGGCGGATATCCAAATCCTAAACATATATCTTATATATGCCAATACATCCAATGTATTACCTAACCTTTTTCCTCTGAATCAACTAAGCCTGGCTTTGGCACAACAAACCTAGTGATCCCAGTCAAGCGCGACCCATTGACCATGGAAAGCTTCGTAATCAATGTCGATGGACAAGAAGTGGTCTTGACTTTGGCCAACAAACCACAACTTGGACAAGACACACCGATATGGAACAAAACTCTCGTGATTCAAACACATCTTCGACGGACAAAGGGCTTGACTTTGGCCAACAACCCAATGCCAATCTCGGATCTTGAGTAAGAATCACTCAATGGAAGGAAAAACGCTTGATATTGAGCGAGGGTTTTTCGCGTGCAATTGGCAACCAATTTATTATCTTTGTTAAGGTCTCATCATCATACACCCTTAAACATGCATTCTAAATACATAATAAAGCGCATATGAAATAAAATAATAATGATATGCGGATGGATACTTTACATTGATCCTAGATCAAATCTCTCATTTTCTCTCTCCAAAGCTAGCACATATATTTACTTCTACCCGTTACACTACACTTCTAAAGAAACCTCATTTACATTGAGGGAATAGGTGAGAAGAGAATACAAAGAGTATATAGGTGATAAGGCTGGACACGCAGGTCCAATTTAATAAATCAAATTATTACAATTTCCAACATTGTCCCACCCGACTAATATCCATCCGATATACATTATTCACGCATTGCAACCATGTATTCATACAAGCATGTTATCAATCAATCTAATCCAATTAATTAATCTGATAATTAGTGATCATCCAATGTTCAAACAACGATTTGATTTTTGTCGAGTCAAACTCGTTTACGAATAAGTACTCAAAGTACGAATTCTCGAATTAAATTAAACTACATAATTAAATCCAATTTAATACGCATTTAATTCTAATTCACTATTTAATTCCAAATTAAATATTACACTTTTATTAACGAACCTTCTACGATTTAAATTCCAAATTCAATCGTTATGGGTCTTAAAGCCCAATTAACGTCCAACGTTTATTTAATTAAAGTCCAATGGGCTTTTAATTAATTTCTTAAGGCGTGGACTTTTGGTCAACTCGGGTCAAACCGATAACCAAAGTCCAATCCGGGAGTTACCCCATAAGCCTTTAAATTAATTTTGGCCCATTAGGCCCAATTAAAAATTAAGGTTCATTAAGTCATAATTGGACTTTATGGATGCGGTTTTGGGCCTAATTGGATCCAACCAATTTGCCTAAACCCAACTTTGTACGACAAAGCCCAAAAGCCCAATTATAACATTCAAGGGCCAATTTCCAAAAACAAGCCTAATTAATTAACTTATAAAATTCCAATTTCATAATTAATTAACCTAAGTGTTATACATAATTAACCACCTAATTAATATTTCTAAAACATCAATTAGCATACTTAATCATGCATTTCAACATCAAATAGTGTCTAACACAATTTATTAAAACCAAACCCATTTTACATGCTTTAAAGTCTTGGCATTTAGGGGTTTTTTTAATCCGATTTGGTTTCAATCAAATTGAATCCACAATCATCATTTCCCAAATCAATTAAACTCATCTAATGAATCAAAATAGAAAAAACACATGAATTTCATATCCAATTGAATTCGGCCAAGCCTACTTTAATTTGGGGAAAATTGTTCCAATCAAAATTCAATCCAATCAAACTTCAATTCAACATTACCCACTTGTTTCAAGTCATCCAATGATCAAACAACAAAAAATTCACCAAGATATTAGGGTCTTTAATTTCGGCCAACATAAGCAATTTGGGGAAAATTGTTCCAAACTCATTTTCAACAAATTGAACCAATCAATCATTAATTCAACATCATTTAAGCATACTTAATCAATCAATTTAATCAAATCATGCTCCAATTGATTTTACCCAATTTGTCATGCCCAAAATTTGGGGAAAATTGAATCCAATCCAATTTCATGAAATTGATCATGCACAACTTCAATTCATCAACATACAAGCATACTTTAAACAATCCAATTTAACCAAAACATGCTTCAATTGAAAATCCCCAATTTTAACCCTAACTTTTTCATGCTTGTTCAAAGCTCTGATACCATTGTTGAGTTCCTAATTAGGTCTCAAGAATCATCCAAAACAAGCATAAAATCGCATGAACACATCAAGGGATAATGGCGGAGGAAACAAATACTCACAATGATTGGTTTGAGATGCAAAGAACACAAGTCTTTTTCTTGCTTTGTTGAGCTCGGTTTTGGCCTCCTTGGACTGCTACCATGCTCGGTTTTGGGTCATCTTCTTCCTTGTTCATTCGGCCGTGGATGTCACCATTGAAGCTCCAAGCTTCAAGCTTTCCATGCTCACAAATTCGTTTCCCTATCACCTATGTATAACCCATGTGTGTGTGCTAGCACCAAATGTTCTTCCTTGTTTCTCATAGATTCGGCCATAAGCCAAAAATTTGGGAAGAAATCGGCTCAAAGCCGTGAGAGGAAGAAGGAGGGAAAAAAAAGGGAGATGAAAAACGTTAAAGGGAGAGAGAGATAGAAAAAGTGTAATTAGGTTTTTATATATTTTTAATTTCCAAAATTAATAATAATAACACCTTTTACCATTTTTCATTTCTATTAAAAAAAAATTCCTTTTACTTTTCAAAAAGCAAAAGTCAAAAAGCAAAAAGTTCTTTTCAATCACTTCACATCACATCTCTACACTTTAAGTCACATCACTTTAATAAAGTGACATGTTGTCAAGTCACATCACTCAAAGTGACAATTGAATTGACGATTGATGCGACTAGTGATTTGACGCTTGATATGACTTGCGTGCCGCGCTCGGATTCAAAATACGAATGTGCTCGCAATCACTCTCGGGCTCGGGTTCGCTAATTCTAAATTAACGAATTTTCCGTCGCTTCGTGATTAAATGATTACGCCTAGTGAAATCACTATTCACGTCGCTAACGAATTAATTCCAAATTAATTCGTTCGCCCGAATTAAAATCCAATTTTAACTCCGCGTCGAAATCCAATTTCGTATAATATATCGGATATATTATTTTATCGATTAATTCTAAATTAATCGTTCTCTCTCTTTAATTAATATTTTATCCCAGATAAAATATCTCCGTAATTAATCCCAGATTAATTTTCTCTCTCTTCAAATTAATTCTAAATTAATTTTCTCTCTCTTCTAATTAATCCCAGATTAATTAAAGTGCGAGTCATACATCATCGGTGAATCTTTGGGAAGCGACCCATGAGATCTCCGGATATGTTGGCAGTAAATACGGTCGTCGGACTATCCGAACACGTAAGCACCTCGTACTACGTTTATACCGATTTACAAGACAAGGTTGGCTTCTAGCAAAGCGCCATGCCTACCCAATTCTCCAGAAATATTCTTACAGGAATATATAGATCTGTATCAAACGTAGTATACTAAGTATTGTGCATATCGGTCCAGTATCGGATAGTCACGTGCTAGGGCTGGGGCTGGATAAGTGTCTGCCCCGTCCGAAACACATATCGGATGTCTGGTAACATAGTCTCTATAATCGGATATTCATGACCTGGTCATAATATCCCGATTGGTTGCGCAACACTCAAGAGCACTAGTACCGTATCCTGCGTGACATCATCTCCACTATGACTGAAGTGATACTTCCGTCTTGACATCACACCCAATACACTACGACTCTCTGATAAACCCAGAAGTGGTGTACTCAGAACCGGTTAAAGCCCTGTACCACCAAGACCAAAGTCTACCGATTATCGCAAGTATTAGCGATGCAAGTCTCAAGTTAAGACTATACACACCTACCTTGATTTCGGCTTCCCATAGACACATATTCATAATACCAATGGGATTCCGAGGGGTCTATCCAGAGCGAAGCTGTTTCCCGTACCATCGGTGAAACACGACCTCCTATCGCACTTGCATAAGTATCTGATACTTATATATATGAGAACTATGCCGTTGTGCCCTCACAACGCGCACAAGTGCAATACTAGCCTATTCCGCATTATCGATGTCCAGTCTCGATAATACTCCGGCTAGGGATATTTAATGATTAATCCTTCGGGGATTGATACTGTCTCATATCATTCTCAATCCAGGAACTAATCATAGGGACCTCTCTTCATTTATATATCTATGGTGATCTAATCACAAATGATGAGAGTGCAATTTCCTTGTCACATAGTTAATTTGCTACAACAACACAATGTTCTGTGCAAATAGTGACGCTATGGGTCATTTTGTCCAACACCTCTAACCCTCTGTTGAATACTCGGGAAACCTAGTTTCCTAGTGGGCTAGGATCCTGTTAAATAACACACAATCTTGGCTTTGGCCAACAATTTGTATGATACTTAACTAGGTAGATCTCTAAGATCAATTGGATCCCATCTAATTCCTAGATCCAGTAGGTGGACATCCAAGTCCGAAACATATATCTTATATATGCCAATTTATCCAATATATTCCCTAAATTTTTTCCTCTGAATCAATTAAGCCTTGGCTTTGGCACAACAAACTTAATGATCCCAGTTAAGCGGAACCCATTGACCTTGGAAAGCTTCGTAATCAATGTCGATGGACAAGAAGTGATCTTGACTTTGGCCAACAAATCACAACTTGGACAAGACACCGATATGGAACAAAGCCTTCATGATTCAAACACACCCGCGACGGACAAAGGTCTTCACTTTGGCTAACAAACCAGTGCCAATCTTGGATCTTGGGTAAGAATCACTCAATGGAAGGAAAAACGCTTAATATCTTTTGAGGGTTTTTCGCGTAAATTGGAAACCAATTTATTATCTTTGTTAAGGTCTCATCATCATACACCCTTAAACATGCATTCTAAAATCATAATAAGGTGCGTAAATAAATTTAATAATGATATGCAGATGGATACATAAAAAATTGTTCATAGAACAAATCTCTCCCTTTCCTCTCTCCCGCTAGCACAAGTATTACTTCTACCCAATTACATAACACTTCTAAAGAAACCTCATTTACATTGAGGGGAATAGGTGAGAAGAGAAATACAAAGAGTTATGAGAGATAAGGCTGGACACGCAGGTCCAACTTAATAAATTCTAAATTTATTACAATAATTTCCAAAATTGAACTCACCCATCTAATATCCATCCGATATACATTATTCATGCATCACAATCATGTATTCACACAAGAATGTTTTCAATCAATCTAATCCAATTAATTAATCTGAATATTAATGACCATCCAATGTTCAAACAACGATTTGATTTTGCGCGAGTCAAACTCGTTTTGCGAATAAGTACTGAAAGAACTAATTCTTGAATTATATTAAACTACAACATTAAATCCAATTTAACTTGTATTTAATACTAATTCATTTATTTAATTCCAAATTAAATAATTACACTTTTAAATGTGCCTTTATGACTTTGATTCCAAATCTAATATAAATGGGTCTCAAAGCCCAATAAAAATCCAATGTCATTTAATTAAAGTCCAATGGGCTTTCAATTAACTTCTTAAGGTGTGGGCTTCGGCAACCAAAGCCCAATCAAGGAATAGCCCCATAAGCCTAGAAATCAATTTATGCCCATTAGGCCCAATTAAACTTTAAAGGCCCATTAATCATATTTGGACTTTATGGTTATGGTTTTGGGCCCAATTGGATCCAACCAATTAGCCTAATCCAAACTTGGCCCAACAAGCCCATTAAGCCCAATTACAACTTTTACAAGCCCAATTCCAAATTTGGCCCAATTAATTAAATTACAAAAATTCCAAATTTTATAATTCAATTAACCAAAGTGTATAACCATAATTAATTAACTAAATTAGCATTTCCAAAACATCAATTTACATAATTAATCATGCTCATTATCATCAACACATGTCCAACACATTTGAATCAAAAATCAATCATTTTCCATGCTTCAACACTCACGGCAATTTAGGGTTTTTATGTCCGATTCAGTTTCAATACAATTAAATCCACAATCAACATTACCCAAGTGATTTCAACTCATCCAATGATCAAAATCAAAAATTCACCATGACATTAGGGCATGTGGTATTCGGCCAAGCCAAACCAATTGGGGAAAATTGTTCTAAATCAATTTTCATGAAATTTATCACATACAACTTCAATTAAACATCATTCAAGCATACCCAATCAAACAATTTCATCAAATCATGTTCAAATCCGCTCTGATACCATTGTTAGGTATCTACTATAGTCCTGGGATCAATTAAGCAATGAAAATCATGTGTGAATACTCAAATAAATATGGCGAAATCATACTTACATTGGTCGGATTGGATGCATCGAATAACAAAAAAAATTTCTTCGTCCATTGAAGCTCACGACAAAGCACCACTTTTGGACTCCATGGATGAATCTTCAAGCTCCAAGCTTTGGTGAGGATTCCATGCTCAAGGGTGGGTTTCCCTAACACCTTTGAATGACTCATTGGATGTGCTAGCACCTTAGAAATTTTGCCACAAAATTTCCTTATATTCCTTGCATGTCTCGGCCAAGCCAAGTCTTAGAAGAAAATGGCACGAAGTGCTAAAATGGGAGAGATGGAGAAGAAAGGCCTCTTGGCCGAATTCATTAGAATGAGAGAGAGAAGTGTTTCAATTTTTAAGTATATAGTTATTAATCAAAAAACAATTACCTTTTACAAATATCAAAAGTTGGTCAAATGTCAATCACAAAGTCAAGATTGTGTGAAAGACAAGCTACCAATATTCCAACAACTTCTATCAACTAAAAGTGATAAAGTTGACTAGTGATGTGACGCTTGATATGACTTGTGGGCCCACTTGATTCGAAATGCGAGTGGATCCAGAAACACTATTGGGCTCGGGTTCGTTAATTCCGATTAACGAAATTGTCATTACGATGTAATTAAATCAAATTTAATTAAATAATTATGCCTAGCAAAATTACTATTCACGTTGCTAACGAATTAATTCTAAATTAACTCGTTCGCCCGAATTAAAATCTAATTTTAATTCCGCGTCGAAATTCAATTTCGATTAATATATCAAATATATTAATTTACCGATTAATTCCAAATTAATCGTTCTCTCTCTTTAAATAATATTTTATGTCAGGCGTAGTATACGTAGTATATGTGTATGTGGATCCAGTATCGGATGGTCACGTGCAAGGCCTAGGGCTGGGAATGTGTCTGCCCCGTACGAAGCACATATCGGATCTCTGCTAACTAGTCTCTATAATCGGATAAACATGACCTAGTCATATTATCCCGATAGCTGCAGCATAAAAGAGCACTAGTTCCGTATCCTACGTGATCATCATCTCCACTATGACTGGAGTGATACTTCCATCTCGACATCACACCCAATACACTACGATTCTCATTATACCCAGAAGAGGCGTACACAGAACCTGTTAAAGCCTTGGATGACCAAAACCAAAGTATATTGATTGTCGCAAGTATTAGCAGTGCAAGTCTCAAGTTAATACCAAATACTCATACCCTAAAGCGGACTCCCATAGACACATAGACATATTACCAATGGGATTCCGCGGGGTCTATCCAAAGAGAAGCTGTTTTCCGTACCATCGGTAAAACACAACCTCTTATCGCACTTGCATAAGTATCCAATACTTAAATATATGAGAACTATGCCGTTATGCCCTTACAACGTGCACAAGTGCAATACTAGTCTGTTCCGCATTATCGAAGTCCAATCTCGATAATACTATGACTAGGGATATTTAATTATTAAACCTTCATGGATTGATACTGTCTCATATCATCTCAATTCGGAACTAATCATAAGGACTTCTATCATTTTATATATCTTGGTAATCCAATTAAAAATGATAAAAGGGAAATTTCCTTCGTCACATAGTTAATTTGTACAACAACACCATGATCTGTACAAATAGTGATGCTATGGATCATAATTGTCCAACATGAATGCCTGTCGGAACACTAGAACTTCATGTACTCCATTCCGGAGCTTCCAGACTTCCTTTTTGTCTCTTTTTTCTACGGACTCGTAACAAAATGTAGTTTTACATACATCATAAATTGCATTAACTGGGCTCTTATTTTTCTATACTAATCTAATTAGTACAATAAATCCAAGGCATCCATTGGACTTCAAATCTTATTCCATGGTATGTTGTTGAGTTCTTCGCGGAATAGGTTCGTAATGAGTCCTTAGCGGTATTAGCTCCTCCAAGTTACAATTGTGTTGCAAAATAGACTTATTATAAAGGAAATGAACTTAAAATAATTGAAAGAATATGACCTTATGGTCTTACATTTCCAATACTAAAAATAAGAACCGGAAAAATTAACAATCAACGCAATACAATCATCACACGAATCAAAGAAAACATTAAAAACCATTCATCTTATGAATTTAATTGTGCCCACTCATCACAATATGTATTCTAATATTCTATATCACATATAAATTATTAAAACTTGAAACTTTAAAGAGAAGGGTTAAGAACACCTTTCAACCTTAAGCACTCGATGCCAATTATAGGAAACAATTTTCTTTAGCACGGTGAAAGTTGCTTGTGGTGCTTGTGGTGCTTGTGGTGGCAATGGTCCGGTATAGATCTTCGAAATTTTCTTTTCCTTTACCTTTTGTGCTAGTAGTCAAGATCAATCCTTTGGTGTCCAACAATTGGATCAACCACTCGATCTTCCGAACTATGACTCGAAACCAACAAATCGAAGTGTGGGCTTCACTCACAAAGATTAAACCTCTAAACTATTTAGAGATTTAGGATGTCACAATGGTGTTCGGCTCTTTGGAATTTCAAATACTCTCACAACACTTATGAATATTTAATGTTATTCTCTCTTTTCTCACAAATCTTTCTCACAATAATTGTGTGAATGAATGCAAAGTGTTAACCTTAGAAAGTGATAAAAATGGTAGAGATTATATTCTCTTACACAAGCCAAGAAACCTTGTCATTAAGCATCTAATGCTTTCTTGCATTGGCCAACACAAAAATATGAATACCATACCAAAGCATAAGAAATGTTAAGCTAAAGACAATGGCTTTGTCATTAAGCATTCAATGCTTTCTTTCAATGGTAAACACAAAAAATGTGGAGGCCATACTAAAGCATAAAATGCATAAGCTAATGACAAAACTATTAGGTGTATCCAAGCCACCTAATAGACATAATTGCTTGGATAACATGGAAAGCCATATGGCTTTGTCTCTAGTGGTAAATAAAAATCAATTTATTAATAATGATTTATTTACCTTAAATTATGTTGCAGTAATTATCTCATAATTATTACTAACTTGACTATCTCATAATCAAAGAATTCTAGAAAATATTAAGTTAAACTAATTTAACATAGTTTTCATTTGTGACAATAAATATTATTAATCTCATTAATAATATATAAATATAAAGTGAGCATATAATTAGACAATCTAATTATATTAGGTTTGCTATAGTTAATCGAGCTAGCAATGGGACCAAATGAACCTATGGTTCCGAGCTCGAATAATTCCGAAATATTAATTAAACTCTTTAATCAAATATTACGAATTATTAACTCTGTGTTATTCCACTAAAGACTCTAAGTTGAACTCCCGTTACCGTAGATGGATTAAATAAACCGAACATCTTCGGTGTCCATCGATATAGTCATTACATATGGATATAGCCCTTCTCGAATGTCTTATAAATAGAGTCGGGTCAAAAGTTCGTTAAACCCCTCTAAATATTTTATCTCTTAAGCATCCTTGAATCTATAATGAACAATTAATTCATAAAAATTATGAATATATAAAGATTTCTATTCGCAATAAAAAAAATTGAGTGCTCAAATTATTCAAGTCCCGAATCAACTCTTAAAAATGATATTATTATGCTTCTCGTAAGAAGAAGTGAATTCCATATCTATGTAAAATGTTTCCAGCTACATACCAAACCATATCCCTAAAATATATAATTATTGGCCGGGAATGCAACACCAACCTCACCATAGTAAATCAAAAGACATAGTCTATTATGCAGAAGTTCGTAGTACACTCAGGATTAAGATCGAATCTATATATGACCATTTATTAGATAAAATGAATTTCTTCAGTTAATAGATATTTAAAGAAATTCGTATTTATCTGAGTCCAGTCCTATATGATCTCATCATACAAAGTGCCTCCATTCCCATATCATTACATGAATGATCCTGGATCAAGGTCGTCATACCAGTATAGAATGGACCACAGCTATAGATAGACCACAAATAAAGTACCCTCTTTATTTGCTCTCTATGGACTATTTAGATTACTAACTTTAGACTTAAATCCTTTTGTGCATAAACATACAATAAGTCTGAAGGTACAATAATAATCAAGGTAAACAAGACAATTGGATAATATGCGATATAAATCAAACAACTTTGATAAATGAATAATGCATTTATTATTATTACAATAATCAATTCCATTTAAAGGACATGAAGCTCTAAGACATAAATCCCAACAAGGGATGCCTTGGATATTTTTGTATTAATTAGATTAGTATGGGGAAAAATAAGAGCCTGGTCAATGCAAAATAATTTTTTATGTTATATGTATGTTTAATTCGAATTGTTTGAATAACATGTCATATAGGTTAGGGTTCCTACTCTTGCATTTGAGAGCCTAACGGAGGAGTGTCCTCCCGATCCGGCCAAAAATGTTGGCCAAGGTTTGTGCGATTCCTACCAGAAATGGGTCACAACAAATGAGAAAGCCTGCTATTACTTGCTAGTAGGGATGTCTGAGGTTCTTGCTGCAAAGCATGAACCTATGGCTTTAGCATATCAGATGATGGAGTAATTATAGGGCATGTTCGGGCAGCCTTCGAAGCGTCAACATCATGAGGCCATGGTCTCAGTGATGAATGCTAAGAGGAAGGATGAGACATCAGTCCGAGAGCACAACTTGACTTATGGAGCGACCTTGCTGAAGGTGACTACACCATGAGGATCGGGACTGAGGATGCCATTTCAGCAAGAGTAGTGAGTGTTTATAGTTTAAATTTTACAAATAATAGTTATTTAAATTTGAAAATGTGTTATTTATTCATGATTTTAGTAGGAATTTAATTTCTTTTTCTAAACTTTTGGATGATGATTGTTCAATTACTTTTAATAGCAACTTAATTATTATTGGTAGAAATAGATTAACGATATGCACAGGAAACTCATAAAATAACTTGTGTTAACACATATGTCACTGCTCAATGCTGAAATGTTTAAGGTTAGTAACCTAAAACTAAATGGTAAAAGATTTGTCATGATGACACATATCTATGGCATCTTAGACTTGGTCATATCAACCTTGACCAGATAGATAGATTGATAAACAACGGAGCCTTAACCCAATTAAAGCTCGGAACTTTATCAGTCTACGAATCATGTTTAGAAGGATAAATGACCAAGAAACCTTTTACTGGAAAAGGTATAAGAGCCAGTCAACCACTTGAGCTAATACATTTAGAAATTTACGAACAAATGAATGTAAGAGCCCGAGGTGGTTATGAATACTTCGTCATATTTATTGACGATTATTCCAGATATGGGTATGTTTACCTTGTGCAACACAAGTCTCATACTTTTGAAAATTTCAAAGAGTATCGTGCTAAGGTTGAGAACCAATTGGGTAAATAAATCAAAACTCTACGATCAGATTATGGAGGAGAATACCTTAACAGAGATTTCGAGGAATTCTTAGTTGGGCAAAAGATAGTATCCCAGCTCACAACACATGGAACAACACAGCAAAATGGTGTTACAGAGAGGAGAAATCGGACCATACTAGATAAGATAAGATCTATGTTTAGTTATAGCTCACTACCTAGTTCGTTATGGGGATATGCACTGTAAACTACAATGCATATCCTTAATGTAGTTCCTGTTGGACAATTATGACCCATAGCATCATGATTTGTAAAAGACATTATGGTTTTTGTATAAATTAACTATGTGACAATGGAAATTGCTATTTTATCATTTTGTAATTGGATTACTTAAATATATAAATGAAAAAAGTCCTTATGATTAGTTCCAGATTATAAGATATGAGACAATATCAATCCACTAAAGGTTTAATCATTAAATATCCCTAGTTGTAGTATTATCGAAACTGTACATCGATAATACGGAATGGACTAATATTGTACTTGTGCGTGTTATGGAAGTGTAAGGCATTGTTGGAACTGCCATTTTACATATAAGTCTCGATGATGAGCCTCATACGGAGGCACTACCCTTTAAGTTACGGAAGTCATGGGAAACGGACGTCGGAAGGGAAAATTCAGAAATCAATACCTTGTTGGACTTAATTCGTTTGCTTAGCTTCGAGTTCGCTCGTTGGACCTCTGTTTTAAAATTTATCCTCGACCCAAAACCCCGCAAGCCACACACCCAAACCCACACACAACCAACCCACACGCCCAAGCCCACCAAAAGCCAAGCCACATACCCAAATCCCCCTTAAAAAATATTTAACACATTAAACACATGTTAAAATCCAAACAAATCACCTTCCCAATTTAAATAAATAAAATCAAATCACATTCCTAAATTAAGCAAATCAAATTAAATCTCATAAATCCATTTCCTAAACTAAAACAAATCACCTCCCTAAATTGAAGAGATCATTTCCTTGTAGCACACTAATTAAAAGATATCCCTTATAATTGCATGATTTATTCCCTTCCCATACAAGGAAACCCTAAACCTTTCTTATAAAAAGGAACACAGACCAATCCATTCCCCCCTAACCATTCACGCCTAACACAAAGAAAATCCTCCTCCATTATCGTGAAACAGCACTAAAATTCCCCTAAAATTACCGAGACAGCAAGCCCTGAGACATCCATTAACCACCGCAAATCACAGCTTCAAAACACCATTCGATCACTGAAACCAGCAAGCCCGAAAAATTCCCCCTGTATTGCCATGAAAATATTCCCTAAATACCATTGCATCTATCGCAAACTGCACACAAAACTGCCTAAAATTACTGTAAAATACAGCCCCAAACAATATCAATTCACCATAAAACAGTCCACAAAACTACCTTCAAATACCGCACAAAACAGCCCACACAACACCTCCATTCACCGCACAAAACAGCCACATAAACTGCCTTTCAATTGCCGCAGAACTACACCTTTTACCGTGAATCAATCCGCTACCGTGAATAAACATTTAAATCACAGATATCACAGCCTCAAATACACTTTTACAACCACAAAACAGTAAGATAAAATAGTTCTTAATTACCGCAAAAATAGTGACAAAAAACAGCAGTAAAAATAGAGAAAATAGCTGCCTAAAACAGTGAAGAGACGAAGAAAGATATTGAACCAGTGAACGGGAGGAGTTGCAGAGCGTTAACCCTTCTGACAACCGCGTAACGCACTTCCAAGAGGTGACTTAAAAGGTAAGACCTGAGGGGACTTTTTTTTCGTCCATCTTTTCAGTTATTTATTATTATTTCATGCGTATTGTTGGTTCATGTATGTTATTATTGTGGGATGAATGATTTTGTATTATCACTCGTGGTATATCGTATGGAAACCCAGACGTAAATTCCATAGACGAATTTGAATGGATTGTAGTGTGGTCTGTACTTGGGATACAATTCCACGTACCGCTTGAGAAACGCACATATTTCGTTTCATCTAATCTTGTGTTTATCCATTATTTATTAGAAATAGTATGTTATTTTCATGCATGATTTAGTTATTTCTTTCACATTAGGAATTTGATTATCTCTCTTCAATATTTATGTTTAGACAATTATTAACTTATATTTCCACGTTATCAATTTAATGTGTTCATGAGATTGTGTGCTTGCCGTTATTCCGACTTACTTTTATGCATGCAAACTTAGATATAGGTTGTATGCGAACTTAGATATAGGTTATATGCAAACTTAGATATAGGTTGTGTGCAAACTTAGATGTAGGTTATTCCTCCGTATGTATGTTGCGTAGACTTGGTTAGATTATTGCATAAATCCATTCATTATAAGTGGCATAAGTAAGGGACCATTCCGAACCTAACAGTTTGAGGTCTTCCCTTGTGAGGGGTGAGTGCGGCCTTAAATCATTTCCCAATACACACTGGGTTACAACTCATTTATTCTTCGGTTTAGTCCCCCGTGGGCTACTCAGTACTCCAGAATAGGCTGCAAGCCTTGAATAGCGTCACCAATTTCTGTGTCCTACCGTATGGCGACTCCACTAGGGATAGAGAATCGGCCCCGAAATAATGTCTTGTAATGTTTGTGATTTGTGCTTTAGTTAACCATGTCTACAGTGGGTTAAAGGGTTTTAATCAAAGGCTTTATTAGAGCTAGGTAATGGTTTGGTGTCTTCCTTCATTCACCACCTTTCTATGGCTGAAAGGAAAAGCTATGAAGGCACCTAGATAATCATTTACTCAAAGCTCACTGTCATGGATTAATTTGAAGGACCTATTGCTTATTCCTGTCACCAAGGCGATAAAAGCCTAAGAGGCTTGGGTATTTAAGAGAGTTCGCTCAACCCTCCCTCTGGGGAATCTTCAATAGGAAATCCATTTGACAGTCAGCCATGCATCATAACTCATTGGCACGTACCTTAAGGTATAAAAAAGTTGCGCTCACTTAGTCGCTCGAACCTTTGAGTGGGGTGTCCTAGTTGTGAGCAATCCTTCACCGGCGAGAGCCTTTGTCTATACCCCTATAAACCCACATGTGAACCATAGTTGTATGACCTATAGAAGCCACCTTTTATGCTTGTGTTCAGGACCATCATCATTTTGGTTCAGTTGGATTTTTGTTATGAGGTATGGGCTTGTTGGGCCATTTAAACTGGGACGAGTTCGTGCCTTATGACAATTGGGCCAAAAGCTTCTAAAATACCGATGGGCCACTTTGTGTTTGAGCCCCGTATCATTTGAATTTATTTAGCCACGTTATTATAAAAGTGTAAACTTGTTGGGCCTTTTTCAACTGGGACAAGTTTGCACCTCGCAATAGTATGGTTGAATGCTTTAAAATGATAATGGGCCAACTTGTATAAAAACTTTGATGGGCTTGTATATTCCATGCATCGCACGCATACATGCTGACTAAAAGTTTTAACAGCCACCATAGATACCCGTTGGGTTAGGGAAAAAGGAAGACTCGTCAAAAGACCACTAGCCAATATGAGCGAGTCATTTAACGAGAGATCTCGTATGGATCAGCTGGAGACTAGTCTCACTAAGGTTACCGAGTAGTTGCAAGCTTTGACCACCGCTATGGCTAGTATGGTTGTGCCCCACCCTAGGGGAGGCTTTGAAAATTTGAGGCGTGAGGAACCTCCGAACAGGTCGAGTGATAAGATCTATGTTTTTGATGATGACGTGGTTGAGTATGCCGCGGGAAGGATAGCCGGGTCTCAGGCAGAGTTGTAGAAACTCAAGGATCAAGTAGATTTAGTTACGCACAAGATGAGGGTAAGAATGAAGATTTGCTAGACTATGAGGCGAAGACTTTTGAGGAGCAGCTGTCGGCTCAGTTCAAGATGCCTGACATAGCCAAGTTCAATGGGAACGGGGATCCGACAGTATGTTTCTGTGATGAGTTCAGTAGGTTTGTTGAAGCGTGAGGTTCAGAAAATGTTCGGGATGTCACCTGAGGGGGCACCCGTGGTATGGTATCACGACCTTGAGAGGAAAGTCAAAGATGATTGGAGAGCATTGGCAGAGGCCTTTCTGAATCAGTATGTCACGGATCTGGAGATCGACTTGTCGCTTCGCGACTTGGCGAATACCAAACAGAAGCCGAAGAAGAGCTTCAAGGATTAGGTAGAATGCTGGAGAAGCCAGCTATTGAAGATGCAGACTCGGCCCTTGGAGAAGGACCAGATCAAGATGGTCATCAAGGGCACCAAGCCCTCAATTTTTGGTAAGCTGAGGAGGATGACCTCTATGATTGGTGATTTTTGACAGTTGAGGGAGACTGTTATGGACATTGAGGAGGAAGAAGTTGAGAATAGGAAGTTTTACAGCCTGAATAAGAGGATCGTTGAAGGACCATCAGGAACCAAGCCCGTTTCTGCTCAGGTTGCTGCCATCTGAAACATGTGTTTTTCTAACCTGGGTAAGCCTTTGTCTACAGTGCTTGAGAATTTGAAGAGACAGAGACTCCTCAAACCCTTAGAAGCTAGACTACTCCCCAATCATCCACCAACATACCTGAATATAAACCTATATTGCCAGTACCACCAGCAAAAAGGCCATGACACCGACAACTGCGCCCGCCTCAGACATGAAATCCAAGACCTCGTCGATTCCCATAAGATACCTGACCTAGAAAAAGAGCAACCCAATACACATAGAAACCCCCTACCTAACTATCACTCTATTCCACCACCCACCTACATGATTAACTTCGGTCTACCTGAAAGCCTTGTCCTCTAAACCTTTGACCACCAGGCCTTTTGCCCGGGGATATTGGATAGTAGTAGTGAGGATGAAACGGAGTAGGGGGAGAATTTTTGGGAGTATTTCTCAAGTAGTGATGAGGAGTAGGTGAAAGGAATGACACACAGTGGGTGTTTTTACAGTGATATAGCAGAGAAAGGCAATAAAATGTTGGCAGAAGGTAAAGAAGTGGCGGAGAATGTGGAAAATGCTGAAGGAGATGCAGTGCTGCATCAGTTGAAGAAAACACGAGAACAGGTGAGCATTTGGGAGTTGTTATATGCATTTCAAGAGCATAGGCGTGCCATGGTTGAGGCCTTGAGCAAGATAATAGTATCGGAAGATGCCAACCCTACAATGTTTGTAGGATCGGTGCAGAAGGAAGCTTTGTAGGTGATAAATTTTTCTGAGGAGGAACTTCCGGTGGAGGGAAGGAATCACAATAGACCACTATTCATAAGAGCAGAAGTGAGGGGCAATAAGACATCTTGTGTGATGGTGGATGATGGCTCATCTATCAATGTGTGCCATTTGAAGATCTTGTCGAGGTTGGGTATGAAGATGACAGATCTAAGTCCCTCCAATATGACCATTAAGGCATATGATGATAGCAAGCGAGGAGTTGAGGGTAATTTTACTGCAGTGGTCAAAGTGGGCGCAATAGAGGATGAGGTCGAGTTCACAATACATGATATCATGGCCACTTTTACTTTGCTATTGGGGAGACCATGGTTTCACAAGCTTGGGGGTGTGCCCTCCATTTTAAACCATGCCATTAAGTTTCCGTACGGAGGAGAGATTGTCACTATTAGAGCTGAGGTAGATAATGTTATGGCCACCTTAGAGATACAACCTTTCACGAGGTTCCAAGTGTCGGTAACCTTTGAGGAGTGGGTGGATCCTAAGGTGGCTAGGATCATTGAGAATATGAAGTTTGATCCGGGTGCAGGTTCGGGTGATGGAGGAGCATTGTCTGACTTCAAGGGGTAGACCACCAAGAGAGGATTGGGATACAAATCCGACGAGGATAAGCCGAAGACTAAGAAGAAAGGGTTGAAACTGACAGAATATTTTGTGAAAGCCATAGGGTACCAAGGAGAGCTTGAACTAGTGGAAGTCAACAGGGTCATGGAACCAGGATTTGAGATATTCTAGGATGTGATGGTTGAGAAACCACTGGCAGTAGAGGTTGCACATGAGGAAGACAAGTGGGAAGAGGAGCTGATGCAGGTGGAGAGACTGACTCTCGAGGAGAGCAAGGAGATTGAAGAAAACCCGGCAGTGAATGATGAAGACATTTATCTCTCTGATTTATTTGAGTGTACCCATGCATTCATTAATATTAAAGACATTCATTTCGCTTACTTGCCTGAGTCTCTTTATTTCAACTTGCACGACTTGAGTATATTTGACATCCACTCAACCAAAACAAACGCATTTAACTTAGTACGCTTGAAAGTCCCAAGGAGGTCTTAATTGCAAGTGAGGTTACCTCTGAGGAGCGGAGAAAATTAGAGGAGATGTTAGTCAAATATGCTAAAGTTTTCGCCTGGTCCTACGAGGATATGCTCGGAGTGGATAGAAGTATCTCCCAGCACACCATGCCGACTTTTTCGAACATGAGGCCAGTAAAGCAGAAGCTTCGAAGGATGAGACCTGAGTGGGCCGAGAGATTTAGAGAAGAAGTCAAGAAACAGATAGATGTGGGATTTCTAGAAGTAGTGAAGAACCCCCAGTGGTTGGCAAACATCGTGCCAGTATCGAAGAAAGATGAGAAGGTCAGAATGTGCGTGGATTATAGAGACTTTAACAAAGCTTGCCCGAAAGATGATTTTCCTTTACCCCATATAGACGTACTGGTTGATAGTGCGGCTTTATCTGCCTGGTACTCGTTCGCAGATGGATTTTCAGGATATAATCAAGTTCTTATGGCTGAAGAAGATAAGCATAACATGGCCTTTGTCACGGAATGAGGTACGTATTTTTACAAGGTGATACCGTTTGGACTTAAGAATGCAGGAGCTACTTATCAATGGATGGCCACTATATTATTCCACGACTTGATGCATAAGAAGATTGAGGTATATGTGGATGACATGATGGTGAAGTCAGTGACAAGAAGCGGACACAAAGAAGCACTGGAGAAGTTCCTTGAACGAGTCGACAAATATAACCTGTGACTAAATCCCAAGAAGTATATTTTCGGGGTAATGTCAGGTAAGCTGCTAGGGCACACCATGGGAATGGGAGGAATAGAAGTGGACCCTGAGAAGATCAAAGCGATTATCGAGATGCCTCCGTCGAAGATGGAGAAAGAATTTAAAGCATTCCTCGGAAAAATTCAGTACATCAATCGATTCATCGCCAAACTGAAGTTAGTATGCGAGCCTATCTTCAAATTGTTGAGGAAGGACCAGCCAGTGAAATGGAATGAGCCATGCCAAGACGTATTCGACAAGATCAAGGAATACCTAGTGAAATCTCATGTCTAAAACCTCCAAGACCGGGCAAATCTTAGTACTATATTTGGCTATAGAACCCGAAGCGCTGGTGGCGATGATGGTATAAGTAGATGAGACGGGGTCTACTACCTCAAAAAGAAGATGCTTCCGTCCAAGAAGCCAGCTATCAAGAAGTAGAGAAGATTTGTTTAGCAGTAGTGTGGGCATCCTGAAAATTGTGTCATTACTTCCAATCTTACAAGATCCAGGTAGTAGCAAAGAGAATCCCTTGAAGTATCTACATTCGGTGCCATCGCTAGTAGGGAAGTTAGGAAGATGGTTGGTGTTGCTAACAGAGTTTGATATTGAGTATCTCACTTCTAAAGTAATCAAAGGTCGAGCCGTAGCAGAGTTCTTAGCATTACAACCCATAGAAGGAGACCAATACAATTTTGAATTCCCAGACGAGGAGATCCAAGCAATAACGGTCCAAGGATGGAAGATGTATTTCGACGGATTGACAAACTACAAAGGAGCCGGAATAGGGATTGTGATAGTGACCTGTGAAGGAGAAACACTACCTATGGCCAAGAGGTTGACGTTCGGAATAACCAACAACATGGCCGAGTATGAAGCGTGCGCCTTCGCACTGACGACAATGATAACAATGAAAGCTAAGAACGTGGAGGTCTACGGAAGAATGGTTGAAACCCCACCTATTCCACCTCAGGATTATGGCACAGGCCCTCCCCGATTATAAGTTCCAACACTTGCCACGAGAAGAGAAACAAATGGTAGACGGGTTAGCTACACTAGCCGTAACTTGGGAAAATCCAGAGAAGTTGGTGATGAGACCTCTAGTGTTGACAACGGCAAGCAGACCTGTTTACGAGATAGAAAGGGTCTTCGAAGTAGAGGTTGGCGATGGGAAACCTTAGTACTACGACATTCAGAGATACCTGGTGTGGACAACAGGACCTGGGTGACGCATGCTGTTCCGCGCTCACGGCCCGGTTGGGAGTACGGAGTAGCCACGGGGGACTAAATCGGAGAATGATGGAGTCACCACCCGGTGTGAACCGGGAAAATGAGATTTAAGGCCTCACTCACCCCTCGCAATGGAAGACCTCAAACCATTGGGTTCGGAATGGTCCTTTACTTAATGCCACTTGTAATGTAAAGATTTATGCAATAATCCAACCAAGCCTATGACATATATTTCAAAGCCACCACAATCCTAAGTTCACATACATGAATATAAAGCTTACATCTAAACATACATGAAATCAAGTCCTATTGCTAAGTTTGCATGCAACAACAAGCATATAAAATCATAAGAGTTCAATCATTCATGCTAACATAAACACAAACAACCATGGCAATATTGTCATGCAATATAAAGGAAATCAAAATAACAGCGAACATCTCATGTTATAAGCGCATTATAAAGGCAAATGAAACAAGATCAAATAACCGCATAATAAACAAAATCAACATAAGGGCATAACTTGAAGAGATTAGAAAGATGCGAATTAAACACGTAAAAGAGAAACCACTAAAGATGCACTCGACATTAAAGATAAACGTGCCATGATATAATGCTAAAGAGTGTGATTAATCATGATTGGTGGAAGCAATGGGAAAAGAAGCAAGAGGCAAGAAAAATGCACATAATGAGAGAGATGGCAAGTGCGCACATGTGGACACTACAAATTTCTGATTAAGCATGTTATATGTGATACGAAAGATGATAACTAATATGGGCACAAACATGCATGTGAATACTTTTCCAAGGGGTACGTGGAATTATATCCCAAGTACAGACCGCACTACCGTCCATTCGGAATCGGCGACGGAATTTATGTCTGGGTTTCCATCCGATATACCACAAGAAATAATGTCCACACGCCTTCACAACATGGATGCATAAATTGTAATACATTAAGCCAAGACTAAAGTAAATGGTGCAACTATATGGAATTTCATAATACATGCATGAATAAGGCAATGATGTACAAAAGAATCAGTGACATGACAAGAAACGCGACGAAGCATCGTGGTAAAGGATCTTATCCCCGTGAAACGGAGGGCCTTTAATTCGAGTTACTAAGCCCATGCGCAATGAGCATATAATATGCATAAAATAAAGGCATAATAACAAAGACAAGATATCGGACTTTGTATATCCGATTGAACACATCTCACGTCCAATCGAACGTACGTCATCCGGCACGGCGAAGCATCGTGGTAAGGATCTTATCCCCGTGAAACAGAGGGCCTTTAATCCTACTTACTAAGCCCGTGCGTAATGAACACATAATATACATAAATAAAGACAAAAGTAAACACAAAAATACTCGGCGTGGCGAAGCATCGTGGTAATGGATTTTAACCTCTTCAATTAGAGGACCTTTCATCGCACATAAATAAATAACGTGCCGAAAATTAAATGGCGGAATAATTAAACAACTCAAAATTAAACAAAAGAACATGCTGTTTACTCAAGTGGTACGTGGAGTTGTGGCCCGAGTACAGATCATACTACCGTCCATTCGGAATCGGCTATGAAATTTACGTCGGGTTTCCATCCGATATACCTCAAGAGGCGACACGCCTTTCATTTTATCCAATGCCCACAACACACATCATATTTATAACACATACATATTTATCTACTCAAGGGCCGCAACATGCATTTAAATATCATAATCATGCGAATAAAGCTCAATGAATAGTAAAAACGAAACTGAAACAAGTGTGAAAAAATACCCTCAGGTCTTAACCTTTTTTGCCAACTTTCGGGCTTCCGTTTCGCGGAGATCGGAAGGGTAAAGCTCCTCAACTTCTCTGGTTCACTGGTTTAGCGTCTTAGCTCACCATTTTGCTATTTTGCTCGCTGTTTGGCCTCCGATTTGCTGCTGTTTTCACTGTATTTCTGCTCATTGTTTCAGCTCACTGTTTTGGTGTTTTAGGCTACTGTTTTTGATGTTTTTAAAGGCTTTAAGTGCAGTTTTTTTTGTGATATCTTAAGGATTAAAAGTACAGTTTTTTATGCAATTTTTTAGTGTTTTCGGGGCTGTTTTAGGGTGGTTTCGCTGCCGTTTGGGCATGTTAAATAGTGCAGTTTTTTTATGTTCACTGCAGTGCGTTTTTTGTTGTAATTTCGGTGATGGAGGGCTGCTGTATAGGGCTGGTTTCGGTGGCTTTAGGAGGGTATAAAGGCTTGTTAGTTTCGGCTATGGAGGGGCTGAGGAGGTGATGTGTTCGGCTATGGAGTGGAGAAGAGGAAAAGAATATTTTTTGTTACTAACTATGGTGATTGGCGTGAATGTTATTGTGTGAAGGAGAGAGGCTTTTTCTTTTCTGTTTTGTGCGTGAATCCAAGGGGGGGGGAGGGGGGGAAGTGTTGGAATTGTTTGTTTTTATAGGCAAAGGCTAGGTTGACAAGGGAAAGGATTTGTGCATTCAATGAGGATTTGATTTAGTTTTAAAACAAGGAAAACCAAAGATTGAGAGGGGACAAACTTGGCTCAAATTAGGAAGTTATGATAATTAATTGTATTGTTTAGGCATGATATTTGTTGGATTAGGAAGTCAATATTTTTAATTGTGTATGATTGATTTGAATTAGGTATATCATCTTTTTAATTTAGGTATATAACATATTTGATTTGATTTAAATTAGGCATGATTTTATTTATGTTTTATTTAATTTGGTAAATGATTTAATTATTATTTTATTAATTACATCATCTAATTAATATTTATTTGATTTAATTTGGGTGTGTAATAGGCAAATGGGCGTGTGGGCATTTGGTTGGTGGGTTTGGTTTGTGTGGGCTAGGTGTGTGGGCTAGCGGGGGTTTTAGGTCAAGGTCAAAGGGCTTGCGGGGATTTTGGGCCGAGGTTAGGTGATTTGTGAGTGTCTTGGGCTGGAAATAATTTTTAAAATAGAAACTAAATGAGTTACTCGAAGCTAAACTAGTGAACTTAATCCGTCAATGAGTCGATTCTTGACTCTTCCCTTCCGATGTCTGTTTCCCGCGGCTTTCGCAACTTAAAAGGTAGTGCCTCCAACTGAGACTCATCATCGGGTTTCACATGCAAAAATGCAATGCCTACAGTCGCCCCCACTTTGATGGGATTTGTGCAGTATGTGACTTTGAACAATCCTATCAAAGTTATGCAATGCATTTTCACTTACCTGGCTCGCCAGCTGCCACCTAACTTGCATGCTGCTCCACCGAGCTGATGATACAGTGGACCTCGATCCTGGGACGCATCCCAATAACTGTAACCGACAACGGGGGCACCTCGACCTTGGGATGCATCCCGGAACTACAACTGACAGCAGGGGTACCTCGACCCTGGGATGCATCCCGAATCTGCTGATGATGTGGGCCTCGCCCTCAAGCTGATATGGGCCTCGCCCCCAAGCTGACAGGGGCCTCGCCCTCGAACTGATATGGGTCTCGCCCCTAAGTTGATGTGGGCCTCGCCCCCAAGCTGACATAGGCCTCGCCCTTAGACTGATGATGATGTGGGGCCTCGTCCCCAAGCAGATATGGGCCTCGCCCTCGAACTGCTGTTTTCTCCTTTCTTCGAACCTGCAAACACAAAAAAAAAACAAACACGAAGAGAATACAATGTTACTGTATGCATGAATGATTTTCTTATTCCGTTGGGTTAGGTCTTCTGCCAATTCCCTTGGTAACTGCTCGGTCCTTTTCTCACTCAGGCAAAATACTGCTTCAATCTATCTACGTTGATTGGATCGGTGAACTCATTCCCTTCCAAGTCTGATAGTCTCACTGCTCCATTTCCCACTACTTTCTGCACTATTAAGGTCATTCCCAGTTAGGTCTGAATTTTCCTCTGGGATCTGTCGTCGACGGCCTTGATTACTTAAGTACCAAATCACCCTTTCTGATCTTGGTGGTGCGTACTTTCTTGTTGAATGCTCGGGCTAGTCTCTTCTGATACAACTGCATGTGATACAAAGACTTCGTTCTCTTCTCATCCAGTAATGCTAACTGATCAAACCTCTGTGCGGCCCATTCTTCTTCTGGTAATTCTGCCTCTGCTAGTACCCTCATAGACTGTATTTCCATTTCTACTGGGAATACTGCTTCCATTCCATAGACCAAAGAGTAAGGTGTGGCCCCCGTTGCTGTTCTTACTGATGTTCTGTACCCCCACAAAGTATATGGTAGTTTCTCGGCCCAATCTCTGCAGTTCTCTGTCATCTTGGCTAAAATTGTCTTTATAGTCTTGTTGGCTGCCTCAACTGCCCCATTTGCCTGCGGCCTGTACAGTGACGACTTATGGTGGCCTATCCCGTATCTCTGTAACATTGCCTTCGTTTCTCCTTGAAACTGAACTCCGTTGTCTGTCACTACATGATGTGGCATATCGTACCGACAAATGAGATTCTGAGCTATAAACTTTGCCATCTGCTTTGCTGTAACATTACAGAATGACTCAGCTTCCACCCGCTTTGAGAAGTAATCTACTGCTACTACTATGAAGCGATGCCCATTCGATGCATTCGGTCGAATTTCTCCAATCATATCAATTCCCCATGTTGAGAAAGGCCAAGGCTCTGACAACCCGTGCAACTCTGTGTGCGGCAAGTGATTCAAATTACCATGTGCTTGACAATCATGACAGTGCTTTACCATATTTGTGCAGTCTGCTTCCATGGTTGACCAGTAAAACCCCTATCTCATAATCTTGCTGGACAGATTCAACCCGTTCATGTGCGGACCACATACCCCGGCGTGTACTTCTTCCATTACATGTTGAGCTTCTTCTTTTCTCAAACACTTCAACTGAATACCGTTTGCTTGCCTCTTATACAGTTCTCCTTTCAAGATCACATACTGAGACGCTAACTTCTGAATGGCTATTCTGTCTTTTCTGCCTGCCCCTTCCGGGAGTTCCCCATGTTCCAGATACCTCTGAATGTCATGATACCAAGGTTTACCATCGTCACCTCTACTTCCAAAACTTTTTCTGTGTCATAGACGGGTCTGCTTGCTGTTGTCAGTACCAATGGTCTCATTACTAACTTCTCTGGATTTTCCCAAGTGCTGCAAGTGTAGCCAATGCGTCTGCCATCTGATTCTCTTCTCTCAGCAAGTGCTGAACTTGAAACTTACAATCGGGGTAACCTGTGCCAACTCTATGAGGTGAAGGAGGTAAGGTTTCAACCGTTCTTCTTTTAATTCCCATCCTCCTCACATCTGCTGGACTACCAACATATAATCTCCGTAGACTTCCACACTCCCGGCCTTCAAGGCCATCAATGCCGTCAAACCAAAAGTGCATGCCTCATACTCGGCCATGTTGTTAGTCACTCTGAATGTCAACCTCTTGGCTAAAGGCAAAGTCTCTCCCTCGGGGGTCACTATCAAGATCCCAATTCCGGCTCCCATGTAATTCACTGCTCCGTCAAAATACATCTTCCACCTCTGAATTGTTATTGCTTGGATCTCTTCATCTGGAAAGTCAAACTTATACTGATCCCCCTCAATAGGCTGCAATGCCAGAAACTCTTCTATTGCTCGCCCTTTAATCACTTTGGAGGTGAGATACTCAATGTCGAACTCTATCAGTAATACTAACCATCTACTCAGTTTTCCCACCAGTGAAGGCACTGAATGAAGATATTTTAGAGGATTCTCCTTTGCCACTACCTAGATCTTGTAAGACTGGAAATAATGCCGCAACTTTCTGGAAGCCCATACCATTGCAGACAGATCTTCTCTACTTCTGATATCGACCCTCATACGGAAGCATCTTCTTACTAAGATAATAGACTGCATGTTCCACCCCTATCTTATCTGCTTGTACCATCATCGCCCCCAGTGCTTCTGATTCTATAGCTAGATACAATATCAAATGTTTGCCCAGTCTCGGAGGTTTCAATACAGGAGGCTTTACCAAGTACTCTATGATTTTGTCAAAGGCTGTCTGACACTGTTCATTCCATCTCACATGCTGATCTTTTCTCAACAGTTTGAAGATAGGCTCACACACTGATGTCAACTTGGCAATGAATCGACTGATGTACTGAATCTTTCCCAAGAATGCTCTGAGTTCTTTCTCTGTCTTCGGTGCCGGCATCTCAGTAATTGCCTTGATTTTCTCAGAATCCACCTCTATTCCACCCATTCCCACTGTGTGGCCCAGTAATTTCCCTGATGTCACTCCAAACACACACTTCTTAGGATTTAACCACAAGTTGTATTTATCAACTCTTTGAAGGAACTTTTCAAGTGCCTCTATATGCCCGATTCTTGTCTCTGATTTCACCATCATGTCATCCACATACACTTCAATATCCGTGTGCATCAAATCATGAAATAATGTAGTGGCCATCCGCTGATAAGTAGCTCCTGCATTCTTAAGCCCAAACGGCATTACCTTTTAACAATAAGTGCCCCACTCTGTGACGAAGGTAGTTTTGTGTTTGTCTTCTTCAGCCATAAGAACCTGATTATACCCTGAAAACCCATCCGCAAATGAGTACATAGTAGATAAAGCTTCACTTTCAACCAGAACATCTATGTGCGGTAGTGGAAAATCATCTTTCGGGTAGGCCTTGTTGAGATCTCTGTAATCCACACACATTCTGACTTTTCCATCTTTCTTCGGCACTGGCACAATGTTGGCTAACCACTCGGGATACTTCACTACTTCTAGGAACCCGACATCTATCTGTTTCTTAACTTCTTCTCTAACTTTCTCAGCCCATTCTGGTCTCATCCGTCGAAGCTTCTGTTTCACTGGCCTCTTATTCGGATAAGTTGGAATTGTGTGTTGGGCAATGCTTCTGTCTACCCCAGGCATGTCCTCATAGGACCAAGCAAACACTTTGGCATATCTGATAAATACTTCTTCTAGTTTCTCCCACTCTTCAGCGGTAACTTCACTTACAATCAGAATTTCCTTGGGATTCTCAGGTGTCCCAAGGTTAAATGCATTTGTTTTGGCCGAGCTGATATGAAATATACTTGATTCGTGCAGAGTAAAAGAAAATGACTCAGGCAAGTAAGCAAAAGAGATGTCTTTATTATTGGATAATGCGGAAGTATATTCAAACAAATCAGGAAGGTAAATGTCTTCATCACTCATAGACACTTCTTCCTCTACAGCCGGGTTCTTTCTGAGCTTCTTATCTCCCTCAAGAGTCAGACTTTCTAACTTCATTAGTTCTTCTTCCCACTTCTCTTTATTCTTTGCAGTTTTTTCCATTATTGGCTTTTTTCCCAATATATCCTGGAAGATCTCAAACTCTGGTACCACAATTCCGTTAACTTCCACAGGCTCAGGCTCAGGCTCACCTTGATACCCTGAAGCCTTCACAAAGCAATCCATCAATTTCAGGCCCTTCTTCTTGACCTTCGGCTTTTCTTCATCAGACTTGTACCCCAAACCCTTCCGAGTAGTCTGTCCTATGAAATCTGGCATTTTTGAGCCCTCACCCGGCTCATACTTCATTTTCCCAATGATCCTAGCTATCTTAGGATCCACCCATTCCTCAAAAGTTACCGACACTTGGAACCTTGTGAAAGGTGGGACTTCCAAAGCGGCCACAACATTATCTACCTCAGCTCGGACAGTAACAATTTCTCCCCCATACGGGAACTTAATCATCTGGTGCAGAGTGGAGGGCACACCCCCAAGCTTATGAAAACCAGGCCTTCCCAACAATAAGGCAAAAGTGGCTGGGATATCCAGCACTGTAAACTCAACTTTGTCCTCAACTGGGCCCACTTTAACCATAGCCATAAAAGTACCTTCCACTCCGCGCTTTCTGTCATCATAAGCTTTAATGGTCATGTTGGAGGGGTCCAAGTCTGTTGCCTTTATGCCCAGCCTGGCCAAAATCTTCAACGGGCACACATTGATGGCCGAACCATCATCCACCATTACACATGAAGTCTTCTTACCCTTCACTTAAGCTCTGATAAATAAAGGCCTATTATGATTTCTACCCTCGGCCGGGAGTTCTTCTTCTGAAAAAGTGATCCTTTGCAAAGTTTCTCCTCGTACCGACCCGACAAGCATTACGGGGTTGGCATCCTTAGGCACCACAATTTTATTCAAGGCCTCGACCATGGCCTGCCTATGCTCTTGAGATGTGTACAGTAATTCCCAGATGCTAACCTGAGCCCAGGTCTTTTTCAACTGCTTCAACACTGTATCCCCCTCAGCATTCTCTACACTTTCCACCACTTCTCTACCATCGGTCAAGGATTCCTTACCCCTTTCCGCCATATCATTGTAAAAGCGGCAGCTGCGGATCATTCCCCTCACTTCTTCTCATCACCACTAGAGAAATCAAGCCAAAAGTTCTTCCCTTGCTCAGTCTCATCTTCATTACTATCCCAGATTCCCAGTCAAAGGCTTGAGGGTGAAAGGATTTTAGGACAAGGTCTTTGGGAGGCCTGAATTGATCATATAGGTTGGTGGTGGTAGGGCACGGTAGTTGGATAATGGATTTCTGTGTGTGTCAGGCTGTTCTGTTTCTGGGTCGGGTATTTCTTGGAATCTATCAGGTCTTGGATTTCATGGCGGAGTCGGGTGCAATTATCAGTGTCATGGCCTTTCTGTTGGTGGAAGTGACAGTAAAGGTTTAGGTTGTAATGTGATGGTGGGGGATTATGTAATGGTTTGGCCTCCAAGGGTTTTAGAAGTCCTTGTCTTTTTAATTTCTCCAACACCTTAGACAAGGGTCTCCCCAAGTTGGAGAATCTCCGATTCCGGATGGCAGCAATCTCCGCAGAGACAGGTTTGGTGCCTGATGTCCCCCCAATAGGCCTCCTACTTAGGCTATAAAACTTCATGTTTTCTGCCTCTTCCTCTTCAATGTCCATGACAATTTCCCTCAACTGCTGAAGTCTGTAATCATGGAGGTCATCCTCCTCAGTTTCCCATAGATGGAGGGCTTGGTGCCCTTGATAATCATATTAATTTGGTCATTCTCAGAGGGCATAGTCTACATTTTCAATAACTGACTTCTCCATCGGTCCACATACTCCTTGAAGCTTTCCTCCGGCTTGTTTGGTGTTCTCCAAATCACGGAGTGACAAATCAATCTCCAAGTCCGTGACGTACTGCTTTAGAAAAGCATCAACCAACTCCCTCCAATCTTCCCTAACCTTCTTCTCAAGGCTGTGATACCAAACTACCGGTGCCCCTTCAAGTGACATTCCAAACATTTTCAACTCTTGGCGCTTGGACAAACCCACCGAACTCATGACGGAAACATACTGACGGAGATGGACCCTCGGATCCCCATTCCCGTTAAACTTAGCCATGTCTGGCATCTTGAACTGAGCCGACAACTGTTCTTCGAAGGTCATTGCCTCATAATCTAACAACTCTTTATACTTACCCATCATCTTGGGGTAACTGTTTCAACCTGATCCCGAAGTTTCTGAAATTCTGTCGGAGACCCAATCATTTGCCTGTTGCAATTCTGCCATGTCGTCATCAAAAGCGGGGAAATCATCCCCCAACCCAATCGGAGGCTCCCCACGCCTCACATTTTCAGAATTTCCCCAGCACGGGGCACAGCCATACCAGCCACAGCAGTAGTCAAGGCTTGCAGCTGTTCAGTAATCTTTGTGAGACTGTTTCCAACTGATCCATACGGGATACCTCAATATCTGATTCACTCATGTCTGTTCTCGATTTTTTGGTGAGTCTTGTCCCTTCTCTAACCCAAACGGTATCTATGATGTCTTTTTTAAAGACACAGAGGGTGTTAAGATAATATATGTATGCATGATGTGCATGAGAAGCATATAATACATAAATCATACTAAGTCAATAAAATTTTCAAACAAATCGACTTATTATCATTTTAGAAGCTTTCGGGCTGACTGTCATAAGAGTGAACCCGTCCCAGTTTAAATGGCCCCAACGAGTTCATATCTTATGGCAAGGAGCCCAACTAAATCAAAATGATAACATTCCGAACACAATCACAAAATGGCCCATCGTTATTTAGAAGTCTTTGGCCCAATAATCATAAGATATGTTCTTGTCCCAGTTTAAATGGCCCAACAAGCCCATATCTCATGACAAAAGATCCAAATGGATCCAGATAGCAATGTTCCCAAACACAAGCATACAGGGGAGATAATATAAGCATAAAATGATAATTTCTACAGTGTGGCCCACCATCATTTCAGAAGCTTTGGGCCTAATTGTCATAAGATACGAACTCGCCCCAGTTTAAATGGCCCAGCAAGTTCACATTTTTGACGAAGAGTCCAACCGCATCAAAATAAAGGTGGTCCTAAAGCACAAGGAAATATTGTTATAGGCTACACAACCCGGTCTACGCGTGGGTTCGTGGGAGTATGGACAAAGACTTTTGTCGGTGAAGAATTGCCCACAACTAGGTCTCCCCACTCAAGGGTTCGAGCGACCAAGCAAGCGCACCCTTTTTTATACCTTACGGTACGTGCCAACAAGTCATGGTGTGTGACTAACTGTCAAATGGATTCCTTGTTGCAGATTCCCCAGAGGGAAGGTGGAGCGAGGCTCACTTAAGTACCCCAACCTCTTAGGCTCTTATCGCTTGGTGACAGGAATAAGCAACAAATCCTCCAAATTAGTATGTCCCACAGGCTAATGGTAATGATCATTTAGGTGCCTTCACAGCTTTTCCTCGAAAGGTAGTGAGTGAGGGAAGACACCAAACCACTAACTAGCCTTAAAATGTCTTTAATCAACAACCCTCATTTTACCCATTTGTAGACACGATTAATTAAAGCATAAATCTATACATTACAAGGCATTGCTTCGGGGCCGATTCTCTATCCCCAGTGGAGTCGCCAGTCTGTGGACAACAGGACTTGGGCGACGCATGCTGTTCCGGGCTCACGGCCCGGTTGGGAGTACGGAGTAGCCACATGGGACTAAACCAGAGAATGATGAAGTCACACCTGGTGTGAACCGGGAATATGAGATTTAAGGCCGCACTCACCCCTCGCAAGGGAAGACCTCAAACCATTGGGTTCGGAATGGTCCCTTACTTAATGCCACTTGTAATGTAAAGATTTATGCAATAATCCAACCAAGCCTATGACATATATTTCAAAGTCCACCACAATCCTAAGTTCACATACATGAATATAAAGCTTACATCTAAACATACATGGTTTCATGTCCTATTGCTAAGTTTGCATGCAACAACAAGCATATAAAATCATAAGAGTTCAATCATTCATGCCAACATAAACACAAACAACCATGGCAATTTTGTCATGCAATATAAAGGAAATCAAGATAACAGCGAACATCTCATGTTATAAGCACATTATAAAGGCATATGAAACAAGATCAAAATAACCGCATAATAAACAAAATCAACATAAGCGCATAACTTGAAGAGATTAAGAAAAATGCGAATTTAAACACGCAAAAGATAAACCACTAAAGATGCACTCGTACATTAAAGATAAACGTGCCATGATATAATGCTAAAGAGTGTGATTAATCATGATTGGGAAGAGAAAAATGCAAAGAAAGAGATGAGAGAGATGCAAGTGCGCACATGTGGACACTATAAATTTCTGATTAAGCATGTTATATGTGATACGAAAGATGATAACTAATATGGGCACAAACATGCATGTGAATACTTTTCCAAGTGGTACGTGGAATTGTATCCCAAGTACAGACCGCACTACCGTCCATTCGGAATCGGCTAAGGAATTTACGTCTGGGTTTCCATCCGATATACCACAAGAAATAATATCCACACTCCTTCACAACATGGATGCATAAATTGTAATACATTAAGCCAAGACTAAGGTAAATGGTGCAACTATATGGAATTTCATAATACATGCATGAATAAGGCAATGATGTACAAAAGAATCAGTGACATGACAAGAAGCACGACGAAGCATCGTGGTAAAGGATCTTATCCCCGTGAAACGGAGGGCCTTTAATCCGACTTACTAAGCCCATGCGCAATGAGCATATAATGCATAAAATAAAGGCATAATAACAAAGACAAGATATCAGACTTTGTATATCCGATTGAACACATCTCACGTCCAATCGAACGTACGTCATCCGGCACGGCGAAGTATCATGGTAAGGATCTTATCCCCGTGAAACAGATGGCCTTTAATCCGACTTACTAAGCCCATGCGTAATAAACACATAATATGCATAAACAAAGACAAAAGTAAACACAAAAATACTCGGCGCGGCGAAGCATCGTGGTGGTAAAGGATTTTAACCTCTTCAATTAGAGGACCTTTCATCGTACTTACTAAGCCCATGCGTTTTTCTCATCATTACATAAATAAATAACGTGCAGAAAATTAAATGGCGGAATAATTAAAACAACTCAAAATTAAACAAAAGAAATGTGCCGTTTACTCAAGTGGTACGTGGAGTTATTGGCCCGAGTACAGATCATACTACCATCCATTCGGAATCGGCTATGAATTTACGTCCGGGATTCCATCCGATATACCTCAAGAGGTGACACGCCTTTCATTTTATCCAATGCCCACAACAAACATCATATTCATAACACATACATATTTATCTACTCAAGGCCGAACATGCATTTAAACATCATAATCATGTGAATAAAGCTCATGAATAGATAAAAAACGAAACTGAAAACAAGTGTGAAAAATACCCTCAGGTCTAACCTTTTTTGCCAACTTTCGGGCTTGCGTTTCGCGGAGATCGAAAGGGTAAAGTCCTCAAATCTCTGGTTCACTGGTTTAGCACGTCTTAGCTCACCGTTTTGCTGTTTTGCTCGCTGTTGGCCTCCGATTTACTGATGTTTTGCTGTATTTCTGCTCACTGTTTCAACTCACTGTTTGGTGTTTAGGCTACTGTTTTTGATGTTTTTAAA